>CABFWB010001560.1:141451-152557 GCA_902151455.1 Timema bartmani
TATTTTTTTTTTAATTTCAATAACAATAAATATGAATGAATAATAGGAATTTCAAGGAAAATGGTGGTTGGGGTTGAACCCGTTTCCTCTGGCTTTGTGCCAAAGATGAAACACACCACAACAATATAGTTATTATTTTACTCACCAAGCGACTGATCGCTGTTTAACATATTCCACCAAGTTCATAAAGATGTCAACAGATAGCGTCCTGCCGTTTTCTCTCAAGAGACTGTTTAATTGTCTTAAATCGTGAATTTATAAAAGTAAAATGATATTTTCGGTATTATTATACATTTTATATTGTAGAGGATGATACAAACTTTATATTATTCTATTGAAATTTATTTAAACTTTAAAATATACTTAAGTTTTCTTAAACTATTTTTGAAAGCTCCCATGACAATTGTTAAATACCTAAACGTAAGTAGTTTTTCCGTACTTCAAATCTTTCTAGGCCTAAATTTTAGGAATTTTTGTGTAGGGGGAGTGTCCTAATGTTGGTGCTGCCCTGTTGAATAAATCTATTATATATTCAGATCTACGGCTTCAAAATTTAAATCAGTTTGCGTACTAATTTGTGTATTAATTACTCTTATGAATGTCAATTTAGGCCTTTAAGGATTGTAAACTAGAGAGGAAAGAGGATAAAGTATACCCGCATTGCGATATGCGTGGATGAAGAGTGACAAACAATTTAGGAAAAACCCCTCTCAATACAACTAATTAAGATTCGAACCTTGATCTCCCCGTCATAGGAAGTCTAGTCTCCATCGAGAGTAGCGTGTTAGACCGGGTTAAATCAATATTCAATAGTAACTACCTGTTTCGTTGCCCGCATGATATAAGGTGCTTTTGCTACTCTAGCAATAAACTAGACTGAAAACACCCAATAACGGGGAGATCGGGGTTCGATCCCAGTCGGATGTGCTGAGGGTGGTTTTCTTACTTTCTCTACGCAAATACGGATACACCTCCTTTAAATTCAACCTTCTTCATCTTAACCCATTAGCACAATTAGTACATACGCATGTTACTATTATTACTATTAGCACCGCGTCTTACTACCCGTTCGGTTTGTACGCACTTACGCTAATGTGTAATGGTAGGGTGATTGTGAGATGAAATGGAGGACTTACAGTTTAACGTGGAATCCGAACCACAGTGGAGGCCTGGCATTCCTCACATTCACAAGTTGTGATTAATACACGTCTTGTCGGAGGTGAAGGAAGGGTTTGGGCAATCAGATAAATCTGTGCCGGGACCGAGGCTTGAACCCCGGACCCTCAGCATAGAAGTCTGACACCTTACCCCCTAGACCACCAGGTCACCCATACGCGTGATATTCGAATGGATGGCTAAGACGCGTTGCTAAGAAAAATCATTATAGAATACTTAACATTAATCTATTTGATAGTAAGGTTATTTATTTTTATTACAAAAATCGCCGAAACATGTCGTAGTCATAGAATAAATACAAAAAGTATATAAAATAAGGAGAGTAGAATAAAAATAAAAACAGGAAGACATAACCTTACTATCAATTATTATTATTACTCCGTAGTAAATAAACATGAACATTATTAGAGAAATCTATTTGTACGCATTGTTTCGTATCTTGTAGGACTACAGTAGCACCATGGCTTCTTTGGTGCTGACTGGCAGCTCACAGCTGATAGCTGACGTCTTTGAAAAGCTACCAGACCAAATTATGTATCCTTACGCCGAACCATATGATCTGCAAAAAACATGTGTTTATCAGCTGTCACTTCTGACAGTCAAAATTTAGGTATATACGTAAATGTTGACTGTCATAAGTCAGCTGTGAGCTGTCAGTCAGCACCAAAGAAGCCATGGGGCTACTGTACTTGACTCTTGTTTACGGATTAATGTAATATAAGAGTACAATTGATTTAACCTTTTGATACGATGGATTGGCCTAAATTTAGTCAATACAACTATTAAAAAGACCTAGTTTCTGTCTGCAGGACGCTAGTTTGGTCCTCCACGGCGAATAAATTAAATAATGAAGTGTGTGTGTGTTCTATTAACTGGCACACAGGTTGCTAGCGTAACTTACAAATATAGCCAATGGGAGATGAGGAAAGACGATATATAATATATATAATAGCTGACACAAGTACATAATTGGATTGAATGTTTTAAATTTTTCAAACCAAGAAGATAACTAACTATATTTTATTAATGGACCCAATATTATTATACTGCTATTAATCAAATTGTTTATATTCGTTAGTGCGTCTTTCTAGGGATTTATTAACACTGAACATTTAATTAGATAACTCCGCTCCAGTTGGTTATCAAGCTCGCTAAAATAATCAGCAGATTGGCCCTCCCCCCAGTAATATCACCTGTAATACCGTGACTAAGTTTATAAACTAATAAGACATTTGCTAAATGAAAAAAAAGTTTCCTGCTTTATATTTTTGCCACTTTTTTTTATCTTCTCCATATCTTTGCCTCGCTTGTGCACCTATGTTTATTGGTTACTTCCTTTGTGTCGATTATTTATTTCTTGTTTATTGTTTTTATCCCGACTCTCATCTGGGAGGACTGGGTTCGTTCTCGACAGGGCTCGTGGATTTTTGACTTCCACTAGCGAGTTCCCATCCTCTCATATGGCAAATGCTGATGCAATGGCTTACAATTCACCTTCTCATACTGTACACTTGGGCTATTTATTATAAATCGTGGAGTTCTCGGGTGGTCGTGGCATTAGAAAATTGGTTTTAAAAACATATTGTGGGTCTTGAGTTCGATTCTAGGTACGAATAGTCTTGTAAGGGTGTGTGCCCTCGCGGGTACGAGCAGTCTTGGTAGAGAGTGTGCCCTCGCGGGTACGAACAATCTTGTTAGAGAGTGTGCCCTCGCAGGTACGAGCAGTCTTGGTAGAGAGTGTGCCCTCGTGGGTACGAGCAGTCTTGGTAGAGAGTGTGCCCTCGCGGTTACGAGCGGTCTTGGTAGAGAGTGTGCCCTCGTGGGTACGAGCAGTCTTGGTAGTGTGCCCTCGCGCGTACGAGCAGTCTTGGTAGGCAGTGTGCCCTCGCGCGTACGAGCAGTCTTGGTAGGCAGTGTGCCCTCGCGGGTACGAGCAGTCTTTGTAGAGAATGTGCCCTCGCGGGTACGAGCAGTCTTGGTAGAGAGTGTACCCTCGCGGGTACGAACAGTCTTAAACGACGGTTTTTCTTAATCTTTCATTGTAACCAATAGATTTATTACTACTAGACTGCGCATCATATCTACGCCCAGCATGACTGACATGTGCTGCAACCTACAACGCAGTTTTCAAATGACGTCATAGTCACAAAGAAACGTTGCTATAGTCCAGCCCAGCCCGACAGCATTGGCTTGATTTCACGCAGTCTAGGAGTAATAAGTCTGTTGTCTATTTCTATTAAATTATACACCAGTTTTATTACGAATGGATATAAAAGACTACATGATCTACTTTAATATATTCCTACGCCAATCTAGGTATTCTGAAACTGTTGCTTAATTCAGATGGTGTGTCGATTTCATCAACCTGTGACATGAACTGAGTGGTCACGTGACGTCATTGTAAGCTGGTTTTCAGTTGTTTTTTTTTGTTAAAGGCTATTTCTATGGCGATCAAACTATAGTTGTTTGGAAAGTTTTATTCTTGTGCACGGCTGTAATATAGATATACTTTGATTTTATTACGAATTGATATTTCCAGAAAATACAAACAAATTTGGTTACGGTCAACATTGATAGCAATTTACTATATTATTATTGTTATTTTATGTGTTGATAATATCTTCTATCAACATCGACAGCTGCAGATCACATGACTTGACGTATGAATATAAAGTCTCTACACACTTCACGATGCGCCCTGCTGGCGGCGGTTTTAACCGCAAGTATAGGTTATTCTTAAGGCGATGCTACTATACTGGCGGCGTTGTTATCAAAGTGAACCTACTTGCGACGTGAGATTAATATTTTATTTGGTTTTAAATATCACTAAAACGAGTTTAAAATGTCAAGGATCGAGGAAGGATTTTTAACCAATTCCAACAAACTTAGGGCAATAAAAGTCCTTGCTTTAAGAAAGCATCGTCGTTTTCTTCCACTGAGGAAAACTTCAAATATCAATACAAACTCTATAACTCATCCCAACCCAGCTCGGTGGCCGCATGGTCTATGGCGCTACTCTCACAATAGACTAGACGGCGAGATCAAGGTTCGAATCTCGGTCGGGTGTACTGAGGGAGGTTTTTTCCACTCTCCTTTCAGGCAAATGCGAGTACACTTCCTCTAAATATAACCTTCCTAACACCCGAAACCATTAGCGTAGCTAGTAATAATAATAATAATAATAATATTTAGCACCGCGTCTTACTACCTGTTCGGGTTATACGCTTAAGTACTAATTACGCTAATGAATTAGGAATTGGGAGGGTTGAATTTAGAGGAAGTGAACCCGCATTTGCGTGGAAGGAGAGTGGAAAACCATTTAGGAAAAATTACCCCCAGCTCACCCGACCGAGATTCGAATCTCGATCTCCCCGTCCTCGGCGGTCTGACTCAACACGACTGGCGCGTTAGCCAACTACGCCACCGAGGAGGGTCTGTAGCTAGTACATAAGCGTTTAATCTGAACAGGTAGTAAAATTCACTTTACTTTTTTTCCACCCGTCCGGGCTATCTGCGCTTAGGGGATAGCGATGAGGAAGGTAGAATTTAGAGAAAATATATAGGTAGAGTGGGATAGCATTTGGGTGGAAGGGGGGTGGGGTAAACAGTCTCAGCACACCCAACCGGGATTATAACCCCTGTCGCCAACAAATCGGACCAAACGAGCTGCATAATGTCGCCCTACGAGCTTACTACTGATTCGAGCATATCCAAAACAAATAACTGAATAAATCATTTTTTTGATTTATTGTCGTACATAATTTATTCCTTATCTTTCAGACAAGAATGTTAACATGGCGTGACCCCTGCGCTTTGATCTTGACAAACAACCTAATCTCCGGATATTAACAAAATAAATGGCGATATATCGACAATGATGTAACATCCTAATTAGTGGCACATTGCTCCGTTTAGTCGACACTCAATTGTATAACAGTTATCGTATCATCGCTAACAACGATGTCTGGAATCGTTTGTATTAAAGGGACCTTGATGAGCGAGAAATTGCCGTGCAGACGTTCAGTTCTGACGAAAATATTTAACTCTATGGTGCGTTATTTCAAAATTATGGTTCGCGCTAAAATATAGTCGAAAGATTCCAGAAGGGCTTTTTTTCCTTAACAACCCTATAGTTTGAGTTTTATTTGTAGAGAAGAATGTGTGAAAATGTGACACTAACTCATTTTCAACGACTTTTCAATCATATTTATGGAGCTATGAGATTAGGCTTGAGGAAAAGGTCTAGATTTGGCCTTCCTCTATCAAATACAGTGACTTGTTAGAACTAACAGCGAGATTTCCTCTTTACTTTCAGATAAGAAGTTATGTAGTTTTCTTTCTCCCTTTATTATCGACATGACAAAGGGTTGTTGTAGGTGAAGAGGGAATTGAGTATAAGTAAGACAGAATGGAGAATTAGTTCCATAAAATGACACACCATTGTATTTTTTAAGTCTGACGGAAATTAATTTTTTTCTCGCTGATCGAGGTGGATAGATAGCTTTGCGGTCTAGCAGGTTTATCTTGGAGGAGCTCAGTTCGAGGCTTGGCTATGCCTTGCTCGTATTTTTGACATAGGTTTCTTAAGAAGGATTTTTTTTAAGTTGGCCCCCGCCATTATATCACTTATCTGACAATTCTAAAAGTTATTATATCTTGTTTTATGTAGAACTGTGTGTACTTTTAACTGTCAGTTTTGACACTTTCTGTCCACCTTGACAGTTGAAAGATAAACCTGGCGACCATGACCGAGTGTGGGGGAGGGACGGGGTCATATTTAATGGTGGAAGATGTAATTTCAAGTTTCCAATCAATACAATCAATGGCATTGAAGCTTAAAAATATTAATTAAAAAAACAGACATGGTTCGATAATAATTAATCATTATTAAAATAATCAATATATTCTCAAGGAATGTTGTCCTAAACCATTGGCATTCAAACCGCAAGGGAGACCAAGGAAGAGATGGGAGGAACAGATAGCAGCAAGTGTGCAAGTGAGAGGAGGAGAATGGTGGAAGGACGGAGGGAGATGGAGGCATTTTACTAAACCAGGCAGACAGGTTGGAAACAGTTCAAGATGAAGATTCAAACTGAGTTCCGTGGAAAGTTTTCAGGGGTACCGCCACTTTTTTTTATAAAAAAATGCAGATAATGGTTTTTGTTATATCATTTTATAACACTTTTATTAGAAACATTTTTAGCACCACGTCTTACTACCCGTTAGGGTTATACGCTTATGTACTAATTACGCTAATGGTTTTAAGTATTATGACGGTCATATTTATAAGAAGTGTACCCGTATTTGAGTGGAGGGAGAGTGGAAAACAATTTTGTAAAAAACACCCTCAGTACACCCGACCGAGATTTGAACCTCAATCTCACCATCATCGGCAGTCTAGTCGTTTGCGAGAGTGACGCCTTAGATCATGCGGCCAACAAAGTGAGTTTTTTGTAATTCAAAAATGTATCTTATCATATTTTGTTGTTCGAGTCTAGTCGTTGATGAAGATTCGTTTGTTTTTTTCTGAGTTGATTCGCTAGCCGAGAATACTCATCTGACTCATTACTCATTTGACAGGGAACGAGGAAAGTTGAATTAATATTACGGACTAGCCCAGGGGTTCCCAAACTTTTTGAGACCTGTCAGATTTTCCGTGCGACGCCCCTTTACCCAATTTTTTTTTTTTTAAAAAAAGCCCAACTTCGATTTAGTAACATTTAAAAATAAATTCATTTACTTTACTGGCTTATATTCTTTTAAATATAAAATACAAAATTAGAACAACATTACTGAACTGAATAAGAAGGAATTAGAATAGACATATTTTTGCTGTACATAATATCATGTGTTCAGTTTGTTCATAATGGCAAAAAGCGTGTGTTTTTCTATGATTTATTCCGATCTTTAAAATATGTAAAAGTACACGGATTAAAAATGTGCCTGTTGCATTTAACTATACAATATAAGCTTTAGTTTTTCCTTATAGCCGCCGGACCAAGATCGCTGACGGCCCAGGGCGTCGCAACGCACAGTTTGGGAACCCCTGCGTCTGCCGGTACTCCGTCGTACTGCAATGGTGCCTTGAGTCTTAAATTTAAAAAAATAAATGGTACGGCACACCGCACAGACTTTCTCTCTCTTTCTATAAACTCGTAAGATTTCTGAACGGAATACATCAAAATCTCGAGTTCGATTTTTTTGACGATCACAATACTTTCTCTACCTGTAAGATAGAGAGAAAGTAAAAATGCCTGCAATGCATTTGTTCGTACTAGGGTTCCAAAGAAATAATATTCAAAGCGCTGTGAGGTGCTTGAAATTTGAAGACCATTGCTATAGTTTTAATTGACTAGGGTCGACTTCGGTGCTTTTGTGGTAAAGTGCTCGCCTCAGGACCCCGATGTTCATGGGTTCAAAACCAACCGAGGTCGACGGATTTTTCTTGAGCGATAAAAATCCGTAGCACAATTTCCTTCGGAAGGGAAGTAAATCTGTCGGTGTAATGTCGATTGTAGGATGTAAAAGAACCCTGGACGGTTTGTGGACATATCTTTCTTGGAAAAATCGGTGGGTTCTTTCGCTCTCGCTCTTAGAAATTCTCCTGTGCTGACATAGAAAGTTGGTTCGGAAAGTGTACGTTAAATACCGAAAAAGTTTATATACATATATATGACTGCGGTAGTTCAGCCATATTATTATTATTATTATTATTATTATTATTATTATTATTATTATTATTAGCACCGCGTCTTAGTACCCGTTCGGGTTATACGCACTTACGCTAATGTGTAATGGTAGGGTGATTGTGAGATGAAATGGAGGACCTACAGTTTAACGTGGAATCCGAACCACGGTGGTAGGCCTGGCATTCCACACATTCACAAGTTGTGATTAATACACGTCTTTTCAGAGGTGAAGGAAGGGGTTGGTAATCAGATAAATCTGTGCCGGGACCGAGGATATAACCCCGGACCTCCAGCACAGAAGTCTAACACCTTACCCCTAGACCACCAGGTCACCGACCAGCCATATTAACTGTCTCCGATTGGCTGCAGGTAAGCTCAACGTAACCATTTACACGTTAGAGATGGACAATGACAAACTCCTTTAGACAAACAGGTACAACTGGCATTACATGAGGGATAAAAAAGCAAAAATAAACAAAAACATTACTTTTCCCGAATATCACCCATGAAACATGATCTACACGTTCTCTGAAACAAAAACGCAGAGGAGAGCGTACTTTGCTCGCCTTTTAGCGCGTCGTCGTAGCGACTCACATGTTTGCAGACTGTCTGTCTGTTTACCCATGATGCACTTCAAGGTCAACCACTGATAGCTCAACTGTCATATAGGTAAAAAAAAAAGTCACACTAAATCATTTCACATGTCGCAAAAGGAAAGAATCTTGATTTAGTGTGTAAATATAATAAAAAAACATGTTTAGCAAAAAAGTTAAACAGAACCAGATGAGTCGTTCCCAGAGTGCACCTCGAGAAGTGTTGGAGTATCAATGCAATTATCTACAAGCAGGTGCTAAGTTAAATAAATGGTACGGCACACCGCACAGACTTTCTCTCTCTTTCTATAAACTCGTAAGATTTCTGAACGGAATAATGTACATTGTATTATCACCACTCCACATAAGAACANGTACATTTTCGTGATCTCTAGTACACTAGGAACTTGTTAGTCCGAACTAATTGGGACCGGAGCTTGTTTGGATTAACCGGAAGAATACAGGGATACATTATTTTCACGAATTTTATTATTACAATTGAAGAGTTTAAATCAAACTTTCATTTATTTAACTGATGTATGACACGTGATATGTACGGTAATTATTGTTAGGTACAGGAAAACACATTGTGTTGACTACAACATGTGAATATTAAACATTTATTATCAGATATCACTGTTTCTTACAATTCTCTTTTAACTTTGGGCGTGTTAACTAATTAAATATAGGGGTTTTGTTTTTTAGCACCGCGCCTTACTACTTATTCAGGTTATACGCCTATGTACTAATTGCACTAATGTGTTAGGGATTAGGAAAGCTTAATTTAGAGGAAGTGCACCCGCGTTTGCTTGGAGGGAGAGTGAAGAACCATTTAGGGGGAAAACCACCCTCAGTGCACCAGACCGGGATCGAACCCCGGATCTCCCCGTCTTCGGCAGTCTAATCTAACACGAGAGTAGCGCGTTAGACCACGCGGCCACTGAAGCGGGTAATAAAATATATTTCATTTGTCTTAATTTTTTCCCCTTTTTCTCCCAAAAGTGTGTTCGGATTATCCGGAATCTTAGAGTACAGGGACCCGCCTCTGTGGCGTAGTTGGCTAACGCGCGAGTCGTGTTGAGCTCGACCGCCGAGGACGGGGAGATCGAGGTTCGAATCTCGGTCGGGCGAACTGGGGGGTGGTTTTTCCTAAATGGTTTTCCACTCTCCCTCCACGCAAATGCGGGTTCACTTCCTCTAAATTCAACCTTCCCAATTCCTAATCCATTAGCGTAATTAGTAATTAAGCGTATAACCCGAACGGGTAGTAAGACGTGGTGTTAAATATAAATAAATAAATAAATATAGATTCTAGGGATTCGATCTAATGGAGTTTTGCTGTGTTATTATTTATATATGATAGTGATTTATATCCGATACAAGTCCTAGACGAGTTTGGTACAAACCGCGGGCTCTCATATTATTTTGACACGAATACTTTTATTTTAATTAGCCGTGTTTGATTAAATGTCATCAAGGAAGTTTACTCATATAAAAATAACCCGCGTCAGTGGCCGCATGGTCTAAGGCGTCACTCTCGTGTTAGACTGGCCTGCTGATGAAAGGGAGATCGGGGTTCGAATCACGATCGGGTATACTGAGGGTGTTTTCCCATCTCCGCGCAAATGCGGGTACACTTCCACTAGGTTCAACCTTCCTCATCCCTACTCCATTATAGTAAATATCACATATGCATATAACCTGGACGGGTAGTAAGACGCGGTGGTAAGAATTGAATGATGGATACTAGGTTGAAAGTAGTATATTATAAACGACCATAATGCATAGCGGTGGGTGGTTTGTGATAAGACACTTAGCACTTAGCACTTAAGATATAAATAAAAAGGTTGTCCTAACCATAATGCATTCTGGTAAGCCAGGTAAGGACGAGCCGAGTAATATCACAATTTATGACGTCACAGGAAGGTATTATCTTAATATAGTCGGTGTTAGGTCTTACTACCCACTCGAGCTACACACACATGTACTAATCACGCTAATATATTAAAGATGAGGAAGGTTGGATTTAGAGGAAGTGTACTAACAGTTTCGTGGAAGGAGAGTGAATATATATATATGAAAAACCTCCCTCGGTATACACCCGACCGGGATTCGAAACCCGATCTCCTCGTCATCGTTAGTTCATTTTATTGCTAGAGTTAACGCCTTGAACTATGTGGCCTCTGAAGCGGGTCGGTGCACATTTAATGTTTATCAAAATAATTTGTATGTCAAAGAAATATTTGTTGCGTGTATTTTTCTCTGCTGTAAACAAAATGAGTGTACTTAAGGGGGCCGCCTCGGTGAGCGAGAAATTGCTGGACGGACGTTCAGCTCTAATGAACTATTTAATTCTATGGTGCGTTATTTCAAAATAATACTTCACGCCAAAATAAAGTCGAAAGATTCCAACAGGGCGGTTTTTTTTCTTAACCCTATATTTTGAGTTTTATTAATAAAGAAATGTGTGAAAATGTTACATTAGCTCATTTTCAACGAATTTTTAATCATATTTATGGAACTATGAGACCAGGCTCGATGAAAAAAGGGTTCTATATTTAGCAACGTGCTAGTCGTGTTGAGCCAGACCACCGAGGACGGGGAGATCGAGGTTCGAATCTCGGTCGGGTGAACTGGGGGTGGTTTTT
>CABFWB010001561.1:10015-145323 GCA_902151455.1 Timema bartmani
GGGAGCAGCTAGGGATGTGTTCGCTGAGTATTTCCTGACGAAGAAAAGTCACATACCACAGCAATTACAATATTGATAGTTTATCTCTTTAAGGAAAACCTCTTTTCACTTTGTGAGGTAATTGTATTATATTTGGAAAAAGGTATGGGAAAGGTGGATATAAAAGGAACGAACACAATATGGCTTTTACAGTGAAAAGAACAATACAGTTCACACTTTACAATGCTGCTACTGGACAAAGAGGTAATGTCTGCCTCCTGAAGTAAATCTATCATTACCGCCCAATCCCCCGCCCTAGGTTTCATTCTATCGGAACTCATCAGGGAGGAGTGTGAAACGCACAACACAACTTCCTAAAAGAGGAAACCAAAAAACAAAAAAGGGAGAAAAAGAAAAATGGTAAAGAATGACAGGACACTTTGAATTAACCTAGGTCGATTTTCTTCAAGAAGCAGTAATTACCTCTTTGTCTAGTGGCAGCAATGTAAAGTGTGAACTGTGTTCTTTTCATTGCAAAAGTCATATTGTGTTTGATCCTTAATTTTATATTCACCTCCCTTGTACCTTCTTCCAAATATAATAAAATAATGATTTATAAATTGTGATGCATACTGTTACAAATTACAAACACATACATATTAGCAGTAGATATTTTTTATGATGGGGTTATTATTTATCTTTATTTATTATAGCTATATTTTCTTTTTCATAATACACCCCTACAATGGGAACAAAAATATACATACAAGAGACTAAATTTGTTTCTCTAATTAAGATCTATTGTTGGTAGCATTAAGGCTTAACAAAAGTGTATTATGCTAGTAAATATACGTTGAACTTTTATTAAACCAGTTGCAAGACTATAATAAAGAACATTTAATCAAGTGCCTACCTGAGTGTCTGTTGCTTACCTTGTTTGCAGGTTTTCCTTGGATCTATTTTTGTCAGAAGAAAACTCAGAAGTGAATAATAGAACCTCCTGACATAAAAGTTTTTTCCAGCGCCTGATTTTTTCATTTTTTAAAATCATTTCTTATTCCACTAATAGTTTTGAAATTTATATTTCTTATTTTCATCTATTATTTATTTTTGCGATCCCATAGCAATGGAAATTCCCTATATAGCAGTGGCCGCGTTAGGGTAAGCAAGGCAAGCACTGCTTGCCTTTGATTATAGATATGTAATATGTAAGTATTTAATGTTGGCAAACATATTCTCCTGGTAATTATTTAAATGTTATTCAAGCATCAATGGGTTTGAACAATATATCCCATACATGGCAGTGACCGTAACATGCATGCAAGACGTGCACTAGTCCATCTAATGGTGGTTGAAGGTCGGTATTTGTCAGACTTTAATCCCATTGCTCTAGCTAGTGTAGTTCTTATTTGTGACGTCATAGATTTAGGAGGGAAGAGAAGAGGAAGAGCTGCAGATTTCAGGTAAAAATGCAGGCAGCCGAGCTACGACTTCTCTTGCCCGAAAGGTGACAACTAGAACCAAAATCACTACCCCTCTCTTCCCCTTTCAAAACATAGAGGGATGGTATGATATGAGAGGGGAAATTATTTTTGTCAAGGTACTGACCCCGTGCCCACACATCTTTAAGCATGGTACACACGACACAACTTCTTGTGCATAAAGTTGTATAAGAAGTTGCAGCCTGAAGAGGGTGTCATGTGAACACCAAAATGTGTACAAGATCTGCTTTGCACAACTTATTGTGTACAATTTCAGGAAATATAATGCGTCCTATATCAGCCATTTTTCTTATACAACTTTTGTGTACTAAACACGAAAACTTTGTCTACTAGACAGTGTGATAAAAATATATATATTATTGTCTTCATAATCCCTTTTACACAACGAAAAAAAGGTAACGTCAAGATGTATAAAATTATATATATAGATATATTGGGCGCCACTCCTAGGAACTGGTAGAAAGAATAAAAAAAATAAAAAACACTTCAGCTCGACTAACTTTGACAGAGGCACGACGACGACTCTTAACACTCAAGACCACTGGGTGTGCTCAGGAACATTTATCTGGATATTACAAGGTTAAAGATAATGATACTAACTTACTTACAACAATGGTGTGCTGTAAGTCCCTACAAGAATTGAAAGAATACTTAAAATAAAAACATGAACAATTGAAATAAAATGGATCATTGAATGAAATATACTAATTTTAAATTACAATAAAAAAAATCAATTATTGAAATTTATGTGTGCCATTATTATTGTTTTCTTGTTACCACATCCCAATCCTACCTATGGAATTCCAAGTAAATACAATTCTAACATGACAAAATAAAAATAAAATATATTGTATTACATCCATTGTTAAACAAAATTAATCAATTAAAATAATAATTTCTGAACATGGTAAAATTTAGGAGTTTATAATAAAATATTGGATTTAATAAAGTGTCTGAATATATTTAGTTTTTTCTTCTAAAAGGTTTTATATTATCTCTGGATTCTTGATGATAAAAGAAAATAAAAATATTTATATTTATAGATGAAGTTTTGGCTGGATCTCAGCATGAAAAATATGCTGTGTTGAAACAGCAAAAATGTAAGAATTTTGTTTCCTCTTCTTAATTACAAATGATCCACAGTTTTCGAATAACAATAGGCTCTAGTTCTTCCTTGGACACTCAGCTTTCCATTGATATATTAATATCACACTTTAGAAATGGATTTCCACTTTAAAAATAAATTTATTAAGGAACCACACAAATTTTGTTCCATACTTTTAGAACACCAAAATAGAAGACCCTAATCTTCTTCAAAAAGTGTTCCAAGAATCAAATTTAAAACGTTCTATATTCTTCCAAGTCTAAAGAGAAAACTAATAAATTAAAACAAAAGATAAAATGTTGGCTATGGACTAATAAAATAAAATGCAAATTTAATATAAATATTGAAATATATGACTATGAATATGAACAATGTTTCTTAAAAGAATTAAATGTTTATTTTAATATGTCAAAATTGAAACACGCGCTAGTTTGGAGGTATTAAACTTCAGGTCTTCTTTTTCTTACTTCTTAAACAATCGCGAGACCCGCCACTCACTTCTTTTACCAAATCCGCACAGTGCGCATGCCTTGAAATAAATCATGGCCGACATTAAAAATAAATAAATAAAATTCAACAAACTTCTTAGGAGGATAATTAATATGTTTAATAAAAGATAAGTGTTTTTCCTTAGGTCAAAATTACTTATTTAAATTATTTAAAACAGTGTTAGACGTTCTTCCTTCCGTCCTTTTATTTTTCGAATAGATGTAAATAGTATTATTTTTCACGCAGGCAACACAGCGTGTTAAGCTGCGGCCGATCTTTGAAATGCATAATTTAAAATGAAAATAAATTGGAAACTATTTACAAAGATTGGAAAAAATATAGGGAAATAAATGGTAGGGTGGCAAATAACGTTACAACAGTTACTTAAAAAAAAAAGTTATTGTAAGAAAAGCAGCTAAATGCTTGAAAACAAATAGCTATAATTGAAGGCTCGGTTAAACCCCAAATATAAAGGTTTTCAACTGTTTGAAAAAAAATAGAAAAAAATAAAATATATTTTTTTATTTAATAATATTTAGGAATGATTAAGAAATTTACATTAAATACCAATATTTTCCAAATAATTCAATCATCATTTTTACATAAAAAGGGCCAAAACGACCATGTGACCAGTATATTGTATAATTTCTTGCACAACTAAAGTTTACAAGTATATGCATATACTAAGTAATAACCCAATAATGTAAATCACAGAACAGAAGGACACCCAAAGCCACAACTATCATTTAAAAAAACTCCAAATAGCTTCTTGAAGCAGAATTTTTTCTTTTTTAAATCCGGGACCTCCCTTTTAAGCTTGGGGGCACCCCTTCCAAGCTTGCCTAAGAATTTTGGTCACAAGACACTACTGCTTCATAGTTAGATTAGTTTCTGTGGTCAACTTTATTTTATCACATTCATACAACATACCAATGTAAAAAAGCTAAGATTAAAAAAACTGATGAATACAAGGATACTGAATAAAATAGTAAAGGTATACATAAACTACATAACCATTATGATGCTTATTCTAACTGCCCATGCTGCACATTTAGAATTGATAAAATGTTGTGTTGTACCAGAGAAAAATCACTAAATTTTGTATGTTCACCGACTTGTGGCAGGACATGGAATAGTTTATGAAATTGCAGACAAAACAAAAACAAACACTGCAGAAATGTTTTAAAATGCATTGTCATCAATTCATCTTGAAATATCAAGTTTCTGTTTTTTTAGCTTGATGTGCATTCACACTGCACATTCTACCCCTCCATCAACATAGCCAACACCACCTATGTTAAAAGACCATCATACCAACATCTCTGAAAATAGTCCAAAAGTTAGAATGTATCAATACACACGACTTTTGACAAAGCTTTAAGAAAAAATAGTGAATGCTCATTTCCATGTACCTATGGCTAAAATACTAGAAACACCATTTAACTTACAGAGCTTGAACTTTGATCAGTGCTGCACCAATAAACTTAGGGCCTAAATGTCTGCAATTCATCCCAGCTAAGAGTTTGATTACTTTCATTTACACATGACACAATATAGACAAGCTCCAAACAACACGATAATTTCTACTCTACTACCTATGGCTCAAGAGCTGATATTCAACACAACAGCAGAACAATTAAACAAGAGAATATCAGATATTTTGTTTACTCTCTGTCTGATGAAGTTGTCTGTGACAGTGAACACTCGAGTTAATATTGTGTGTTTTGTAAATATTACAGGGATGTGACCCAGTGTTGCCAACTGTATGATCTGGATACTACTTTTGATATAATTTCACTACCTGTACAATCCAATTTTAGGATATTTTCTAAACGTAATATCCTGTGACCTTGCTATAAAGTAACACATTTTATATAAATTATTGTTTATGAAAATCGGCAGATTTATCAATATAATGTCAGAAAGTAGTATCCTACTGGTCTAAATACAATCCATTTCAGGTCCATGTAGTATCGCTAGAGACTATATAGTTGGCAACACTGATGTGACCTTCAAAACCTTGAATGGAGGAAATTGACGAATTACTTTCTTTTAACTACCTGTTCAGTTTATTTGCATATGATAACTACTCTAAGTGGTATAAATGAGGGAGGAAGCATTTTAGAGATAATCTCCCAGCATTTATGTGGAAGGAGAGTGGGAAACCATTTAGAAAAAAACCCTCAATAGACCCGACCGGGATTCAAACCTCAATCTCCCTGTCATCAGTAGGCCAGCCTAACACTTGACACCTTAGAGTTAGACCATGCAGCCACCTAAGCGGGTCTGAAGTTAATTAATGTCCAAACTCAACAGCAAATATTCAAGTATTTCATTACTTGTTAGTGGAGTTACCAGTGTTTTCCTGATCATCATGGTTTACCAGGTGTGTTAGGCAGGTTTAACCTAATATAACTTGGTATCAGACTTTATAATCTCTTGACTCCTTAAAGATATTCAAGGATTTGGGCACAATTTAGGTCTGAGACTCAAATTACTTTAAAAAAAAAGTTCTTGTAATTTTTAAAATTAAATTTGTTTTAGAGCTCTAATACTGCTTATTGGTGGTTCAGAACCAAGCAATTTGTCTTAGAGCTCTAATACTGCTTATTGGTGGTTCAGAACCAAGCAATTTGTTTTAGAGCTCTAATACTGCTTATTAGTGGTTCAGAACCAAGCAATTTGTTTTAGAGCTCTAATACTGCTTATTGGTGGTTCAGAACCAAGCAATTTGTTTTAGAGCTCTAAAAACTTATTGGTGGTTAAGAACCAATTATAATTATAGAGTGAACTTAACAACCAGGCCCTAGACATTGAGGTTTTGCAAATCTTTCTTCCAAGTAGTCCTTTGTTCTATCACTTACCAAAGGTGTGCTGCTGTGCTGTAGCTATAGCAGACCCCAGCCCTGCCCCTCTCCCCTGTCCAATACTTCCCTCCTTTCAGAGTGTTCTTACATTCCACATTTATTCCAGGCCTCCACCACCACCCATAATCCTTGCAACTTTGTTGCTTACTACTCAACAAAAGACAAGCTGTCACTGATATAGTCTCCAAGAAGTGGTGTCGAGTTGAGAGCCGCAATCTCGATGCCTTATTAGAATGACATCCAATGTCAAAGGAAAAGGGTCTCAAATCCCTATCAAATTATAATTTTTCTGAGTTACCTCAGGAAATCATTATTTACAATAAATTGTAACATTTTTATTTAGTTTATCTATTACTGTAGAAATATATAAAAATATATTTTCTTCCCTATATTTAAAAAAAATTTAGCCCTTTCGTTTTGTTTTTTTCAGTGACATAGTTTTTACGGTCGCTACTTATGCTAATTATTTAAATACATGGTATAAGGAGGTTAGAGTTAAAAAAATAATTAATTAGAATAGATAGAAAAAACAATGTGAAAACCACACTGTTCTAGGTGATAGTTCCAATTTTTACTAACAGCCTACCTTAAAGAAAATGTATGAGTTAGAAAAAAGTGGCCAAAGTTGGTGAAAAATTTGAATTTTTTCAATTTTATTTCAATGAAATATAATTTACATACTGTATGCCTACTTTACAAATACTGTTAACTTTTTTCTGAGCACCATTCTAATGTTATGAGTGGTCGCAAGTTCATAAAGGAAGGGAGCTCACACACACATTTAAATAATAGAGAGATGCTTACTATTCTATAACTAACCCTAGGCGACCTGGTGGTCTAGGGGTTAGGTGCCAAACTTCTGTGCTGGGGGTCCGAGGTTCAATCCTCGGTCCCGGCACAGATTTATCTGATTGCCAAACCCTTCCTTCACCTCTAGACAAGACTTGTATTAATCACAACTTGTGAATGTGTAGAATGCCAGGCCTCCACGGTGGTTCGGATCCCACGTTAAACTGTAGGTCCTCCATTTCATCTCACCATCACCCTACCATTGCAAATTAGAGTAAGTTTGTACAACACGACCGATTAGAAAGACGCGGTGATATAATAATAATAAATAATAAAACTAACTAATTTAATATAATAGAATATAATAAAAAATACAATTATTTACAAAAGATGATAGTTGGTACATGATAACTGTCCATGGATAAACTACCCTATCTCTAACATATTCTTAGACCATGCAGAGATCTTAAGTTTGACAACATCCTCTGATGAAGTACCGGACAGAGCTGTCCTGCCAGTCAGTCAGTTTGTCCCTGGATGAACTCCGGGTCATGAACCGACCGTTTATCCCTAACTGGACTTTACATGATCAGTACAGAAGCCATTGTCTCAAGACTAGGAATGTAATTGTAAACTAGCCGGCCGCCCTAGGTTACAACTATCTGTAGTTTCAACTATACACTTCTGTAGCTGCACATTCTTAATTTTGACTGTACACACTGTTCAACATGTTGTTGGATCCTAACACTAACAAGAACATTGTATTCTAACATCTAAAAAAAAATTCTTAGTGAAATAAAACAAGGTAAACCATGTGTCCATATAAAATCATTAATTTATTATTATTATATCATTATAAACTATCTAGAACTAAGATTTTTTCTTTTTTTATTGTCATGTTCAGCACACAAGTAATTAATGGCTTAATATGGTTAAGTAAAGATGGGAAAACCAGAGTGATAAATCACTTGTGGAAAACCATCTTCAGCTCACGCGGCCTCGAACCTCAACCTCCCATCATTGGCGATCAAGCCAACGGGTCTGCCTCTAGAGCACCGCTGCAGGTAAATAAGCTTTGTAAACAAATATTTACTTTCAATCGACACTTTGGAGAGAATATTGTGGTCGTAAAAAAGTTTGAAATTGAGATTTTTATAAATGTCAACGTTTCATGACCACCTGAAACAAAAAAGTAGTTTTCTGCAATGCTGTCTGTCTGACTATCTGTACCTCGGGCTAGGGCCGAAACTGGTTTGCCAATTGGGCTAAAACTTGGTATCTGGGGTTTTCACAAGGTCCCCTAAGGGGTTTTTGGAGTTATATATCTAACTCTAAATTTAAGGGTAAAAAGAGAATAAATTGATCTTCTTGAAATTTGCTCTACTATTTTGAATAAATTTTATATCTAAACACTGTTTATCATTATAAACAAGATGGAAACTCTCATTTTCTCATGAACGTGACTTTGAGGGTACTTTATCCGAAGGAAATTTTCCAATTTTCATCATTTCTCTGTGACTATTTGAGATACATAATAACATATCATTGTAAAGTTGTAGTACTATTAAAGGTAAAAGTATTTTATTTGAAATATATTTTTTATAAAACCAATAAATTCTTAGCTATAAAAAATATATAATAGTATATACTTTTTAATTGAGGTCTTTGAAAATGAATTTGATTCTTATGTTATTTCGTGGACAAAGATAGTTTTCTTTTCTCAATTTTTCTGTAACAGTGTTCCTAATTCCTAATGCCAAAGAATAAGTAAGTAAAAATGTATATTATTTCATTTATGATCTTTGGTGTAGTCTTTCTACAACAATATATAGACCAATTATTTTATTTCACAAATTTTATGAGTTTTTAGTAAATATCTATTTTAGAATAAAAGCACGAGTAGTCTGTGTAGTGCACCATGCCATTTATTTTTTTATTACTAGAATATAAAAATGCCTTTAACTCTATGTGAGTTGGTTTCTGGACCTATATTTTCTAGGACTCTATTATTATCATTATTATTAAAGTATACTGACGTATTGACCAAGTAGAGGTCATGTAATGTAATTAGGATTATTTTACTCATGTTAATGTGTACAACATGATCCATAATTTCTCAACCCCCTTTTTAACAACCTGTATATACATGTGTGTGTGTGTGTGTGTGTATAATTTCTTTTAAAAAATGAAGTCTTAAACTAAAATAATGTGATGAGTATTTTCAGGGGACAGAAATAATAGCTTTGACACACATGCCCTCTCCCCCTAAAGTAAATTCCTGGATGTGCCACTGAATCATAATATCTTCGAAATTAATCCCGCTATAAGTACAAAAAGGTCTGACTTGTCTATAAAACATTAATACAACTATTTAGAGAAAGTATTTTCACATTTTCTTACAAAACCAATGTAATAAAGATAGGTTTTATCTTATCAAGGAACCATTGTCTATGCACATTATTTATAAGCTAAACATAATCAAGTTTACTCTATAAAAACACCTTTAACATAGATCATGCAAATACATCACAGGCAACATTTTTAATAATTCAGGTTTGGATGTGAGTAGTAATAAAGTGAGAGAAAATTTGTGTAAATTCAAGGGTTTTACCTGAATAGGATATAAGTGGGGTGAGGGAAGGTGTGTAGCGGGTCATACACAAAAGATGGAAAGATAGATAATGCCAAAAAGGGGTTGGGGAGGAGAGGGAGAGGTGCTTCTGACGACAGACCCATCTAGCAGGAAACGATGAACTTTTTCCAGTGTTTAGACATTATTTAATTTGAAAATACAACATTTTGTTTAAATTATCGTATTATAAATATTCGTCTTGTATGATAGAACATTATCTTATTCTCTAGAACAATATGATAACTTCAAAACTATTTTCTTGTTTTATTTAATTTTAATTTAATCAAAATTACATCTTATTGTAAATATTAACATGTAACTTTTTTATGAATATATTTCATATTAAATTTACAAGTTAAATACAATTCAAAAAACTGCATGTTCTTATTATGCATGGTTTCTGAGAAATAGGCTATTCAACTTTATTGTTCTTATAAAGAAGGTGTCCATCCAAATCTTAACTGCACATATGATTGTTATAATTAATGGATTAATAGTTATTGTCTTTTCTATTATTTTGTTTCATAGTATTTATATTTCTTCTTATGTTCATAAATTTTTCCAAGATTCAGATATGTAAAATAGTGGAATGAGCCCAGCTCTAAATATAACTAAAGGACAAACCTAACAATTACTTCATTGTTGTTTAAATTAAGAGGGATAACCAGCACACCAAGCTGAGAAATGCTGATGTAGAACTTGTTGAGATAAAAATTGGATTCCATTATTTTCAATCCACAATGATCACTTTTAAAACTTGATTGGCGGGAAGTAACAACGCATTTCTCTTTAAATTTTACACTCAACATTTAGTTAGCCTGGGAACATGAACACAGTACTATGCTTTGCAGTAAATAATATTTCTAATGTATTCTACTTAGCTTATTTTTAAAATAGGTAGAAGTTTTGAACCTTTCAACAAATGTAGAATAATAATAAAACAGGTAGCGTTATTTAAATTATAAATGGTAAATGGACGAGCACAAATCTGTAACAAGCAAAAGCCAAAAGAATTGAGTGAACTAAATCGTGCATATTTTAAGAAAATTAATACAATATATATGTATATATCATGTAGAAATTAATAGTAAACATTATCAAGACCTTACTTTATAATACATTTAAGATTGATAATATTTTAAACAAGACATATGTACAAAATAATTGCATTTATAAAATAAACAAGCACCTTAAGCTTCTGATTAGATTTTATTAATACCCCTATGCAGTAATAATTATTGTCATTAAACTATGAAAAGTATCAATAAGTTAAATAATGCACACATTTGAGCTGTTTGGGCTGGCTTTGTAGTCCTCTTTCAGCAGTGGTTACACAGTCTTGATTATTATCCTAAATATTCTTTTTTATGGTTATCAACATTTTTCAAGAATTTAATAAAAAATCAACGCTATGGTGCAGAGTATACAGTTTCATGAACCAAAGAGCATAGATGAGATAATACACACTGTTACAGAACCACTGAGAAAACAGGAACATCTCTGTCCAGCAAAGAGTATATTTGCCTATAGCTTGGATACTAGTGGTTTTATAAAAAGATATGATCAAAATTGGGGGTATCTACTTATTTAAAGTAAACTAGGTTAAGTCATTTTTCCAGAAAAATGAGGATTGCCATTTTGTTTCTAATGTTAGACCATTCCTAGGGGATACAAAATTTAATCAAAACGATTAAGAGCCAATTCCGAGAAAATGGCTTTATTCTTTTTACGCTTAAATAAACTAACTTCAACTTAAGGATTATTCCATTTTATTGACGACCACAATACTTCCTCTCTCTGAGGAATTGAAAGTAAAAAAAATAAAAAATTAGGTTAAAAAATGTATGTGTATCATTATATCATGTCTTACATCTATAATAGTGTAAAAAATAACAACTAAATAATCAGTATCATCGGCAATCAATGCTTGGCCAAAGAGTTGATCCGCTCAGCCCTAATAAGCGTAGCCAACAATCCAAGCAAGAAAAGTGAAGCAACAAAAAGCAACAAAACAATACACAGACAAATAGACTTCGTTTATTCTCTACTTGATGGCGGTGTCTGTGCCACTGACCACTTGGAAAAAATGTGTGTGAGTTTTATAATACAAGACCAGTAGTAGGCTACACCACAAAGTAAACTCTACTCTTAGCCTTTAAATTCTCAAAATTCCGTGGTTTGGGGATCTACTTCATTAAAAACAATATTTAATAATTACCAAGTGACCATTTAAACTCAATAATAAAATGCCATCATCATTCCTTGGTTTTCCAAAAAAAACTTTTCTAACCGGGTTCATTTATTTTAAGACTTCTACTCTGGTTGCATGTCTTTGAATGAAGGTTTCCTTAAAGGCAGAATAAAAATGTTAATTGCAAGCGACAGAGATACACCTCGACAATGATGACAGTAGTGCAGCTTCTATGCAAGGGTAGGGAGCGGGGGGAGGACAGCAGCCTTCAGAGAAATTAATGTAGATTACTCTATACTCCTTTCTCACATTTTTTAAGCACAGCATCAAAATGTTTCCATTTGCGGTTTGCGCAAAGCTTCAATTATAGTGAACATGTCAAACACACGCATACATTCCGCACTTAATATTGGTGATTGGAAAACCTGAGATGGCTACAGCAATTAAAACGTGTGTTAACCATCTTGTGATCACTGCAAAACACATGTTGACAGTTGTTTTAACTCAATAAAGCACATTTGTTGGAGATTTTCCTTAAAAATTGTTAACAGAAAATAAGTTAAGGAAAATCTATGGGGGTTGGTTATATGTATATATAGAGGATTACTCGTATAGTTGTTTAAGTAAGGACCCCTTCTTTTTACAAAACATGTGAGAAATCCAATATGAAAGCAAAAAAACCTGTTTCAAGCTTAATGCAATAAAGTTGACATATTAAGTTTACAGAATAAAATCATAGAATATACCAGACCTAACCCTGCTAGACTTTTTTCTGTGGGGCCACATGAAAAATCCCGGTTTACGAAACTTCTGTCGAAACTGAGGAAGGTCTGCTCGCACATATTTTCGCCAAAGGAAGAGATATCCAAATGAGGCTTGTTATTTTTAAAAGCGTGTATCAGAACATGCTTTGCAGGTGCAATGCTTGAATCACATTTAGTGGAAGTCAATTTGAGCAATTATTGTAGCCATCTGCTTTTGTATGTAATGTAATTAAATTAAGTATTATAATTATTCCTATTACTGAACACACTAACAGTGCCAGTCTGCAACGCGCAAACAGTACGTTTCCAGACACAAGTTCCTTATTAAAAGGGGGTCTACTTTGGACCTCCTACATACCTTAGAAGTTTGTAGCCTGTATTCATTTACACCCAATATTTATGTTAGGTTCATAACTTGGTGTCTTCTATCTCATGTACTCCCTGTACCCCTACTCTTTCCTGGATAACTTCCTTAATCTTGCTTCTCCTCGTGACAGCTAACACGCTCCACACAAATTTCATTCCCCTGGCCTCCCCATTCCTAGTATATCTACATCTTTTACACACACATAGAACAACTCTCCTGCTGTCCTATAATCATTACATCCTCTTTACTTCCACCTTTTGTTTCAAGCATGTTTCCAAGGTATTTTAGATTTTGCACTTTTCTCAGCCCTTACATTCCACATTCTTTCACTTCCTCATTCCATTAATGTAGTTGTTCCTGTTCTTCCTCTTCCTTCTCCCCCCATATGAACAAGTCATCAACAAACATCCTGGCTTTCATTCTTTCCTCCCACTATGTATTTGACAATTTCCATTACCATTACAAATAGTAATGGTCCAAGAGCACTCTCCTGCTTCACTACTTTTTAAATTTGGAACCACTTCGTCCTCCCAATCTTCGTCTTAACACAACTCCTGTTATCCTCATACATGTTTTTCACTCTCATTACAACTCATGATTTCACTTCGACCTCTACCATAGCTTTTTATATTTTATTTCTATCTACACTATCAGATGTCTTCTTCACACCCATAAATACCATTACCAAGTCTTTCCCATTCTAAAATCTTATTTCAATCAGCTGGGAAATATTAAGTCTATTGTAGACCTTTGTTCCCTAAATGTGTGCTGTTCCTCTCTCCACCCTCCTTTCATTTAATTTCTTATTTTATTTTCCAGTAGCTTCTCATATTTTTTTTGTAAAGTGGTACATCAGCTTTATCCCACTCTAACTCTTTCCATGTGGGACCTCTTTCCTCCTCTTCTGCTATTTCTTCATGCTCCTCTGTTCCAGTCTCATGCCTTTCCTCTTCCAGGTTGAACATCTTCTCAAAGTATCTCATCCATAGTTCCTGTTCTTCCTCTCCTGTCTTCAATGTTCTTACTTCTTCATCTATCATTCTAACTTCTCGTCTTTTCTTCATCATGTTTCTTACATGGCTATATAACACCTTCTTACTTCCTTCCACGTCCCGTTCCAGCATTTCTGTCCATTTTTGCAACCAATCCTTCCTAGCTCCTCGTACCACTTGCTTTGCTCTTTTCTTCTTATCCCTGTATTCTTCCTTTGTTTCTTCATTCCTATTCTTAAAACTACTACTGAATGCTTTATTCTTCTCCTCCACTGCTTCCTTCAACCTTTCGTCCCACCAGGGTGTCTGCTTCCATTTCCTCTTATTACTTGTCCTCCAACATACATCCTCTGCAGCTCCCACCAAACAGTTCTTAAACCTTTCTCATTCAACCTCTACACTTGGCATCTCATCCTTGGTTATTAAACTTCTTGCTTTTCTTAGGTACAGCTCTCTTTCCTCTTAATTTTTTAACCTCCACACCCTTATTCTTCTTTCTTGACTTAGCACCTTTCTCCTACATTCCCATCCCTTTATGTCCGCGACCAACAATCTGTGGTCACTATCTAAGGCCACACTTGGTTTTACCTTGGTATTTAAGGTCTGCCTTTTCATTTATTCATCTATGAAAAAGTAGTCTATCACCGACTTTTTATTCCCATACCAACTGTATCTAGTGGTGGCTTTCTCTTTCCTTCTTACACCAGCTGTTTGCCACTTTCATTTTATTTCTTGCACATAACTCCAACATCCTTCTACCCTCCTTGTTTCTCTTTCCCCATCATTCTTTTCCTAACACCGTCTCAAAACCTCCTCTCTCTTTTCATAATTTGAGTTAAGGTCGCCCATTACTACCTGACACTTGTTTCCCATATGTCTTTATAAATCTTCCTCCAACTAGTCTACTTCTTCCGCAGGGTACCCCACTTGTGGAGCATACACTTGTTATGTACTTACTATGTACTATTATGTGTTAGTTGCCAACAACTAAATTTTAGAAATCCATCTAAAAATTAACATACATACATTCCTTCAGATGAGGAATACAATTATTATTTAATTTATACTCTTCAATATTTGTTGGACATTTGCTATCTGGTTCATAAACAAATGCTATTCATGCATTAAATATAAAATAAAGTGAGCTAGAGCTAAATATAGTTCAAGTGATCGGAAGTGAACCTGATCTTACCAGTAAGATATGGCTTTCTCTGACAGGCCTGGAGGAAAGTAGTGAAGAACTGCAGTAAGGGTCATAATGGCTGACACTAGCTCTTTGAAGAAACTGGAGTAAAATATCAACGCCAAGCTCAAAGCCTGAAATTACCAAACACAAATTAGAAAAAAAGTTATTGACAACTAAAGAGGAGTGTCTGGATGTATGACTTTCCATAGTTCCGCATGACGTGTGGAAACAATATCAAGTAGTGTAATAGGATAGTTAGGTTAGGCCTGGATAGGAATATATAAACTTATTTATTCGTTTCTTCACACTCTTAATACTTACAACTTTTATCACTTTCACAGTTGCACATGAGTTTAAGAGATATTCTAGAATATATTTTTGATGAAGTGTGTAGGTTTATTTGTTTTCCAACTAGACCTAGCCTAACTCTCCCTTATTAAATTAATTCAGTGTTTCCATAGTTGTCATACATTTCTAATCCATTATATTTATTGCCATAATGTTGGCCATCATATCAATAGAACTCCTCCTAATACTCTGCAATACATGTACAGGGTCAGAACATTAGCCAGGGCACGTGTATATATAATTATCAGTGCCTTTACAGATAAAGAGATACATTTAAACATATTTCTCATCCATACAGATTTCTTGTGTGTTTGTTTTTTCCTTGACAAAGCTATAAATACCTCTTGTCTCCCTAGCTTAGAATGTATACCATACACTGTATAGGACTTGATTCTCTGTTATCAAATTAAGAAAATTATTACAAATAATAATACTTTATTTTGTTAGTAACTAGGGGTGGTCGGGCAGCAAATATTTGTATCGGGTGGGCCTTACAAAATGAAACTCGGGTACGGGCAGATTTGGGCGGGCATTTCATTTTGCAAACAACTTTGTCACAGGCCTATAACATTTCAAATTATAAGTTTAACAGTCTAATTTAAAAAATAATATAGAAACAACTTTGTTACAGGCCTAATAAATTTCAAATTAAAAGTTAAAAACGTCACATTTGATTAAAAATAATTAAAATGATTAGTTTATGCTCAAGAATTTATAATTAATACTAGAGCAGATTTCTCTTTGCTGTGTGAAAGTTCTGTTTCTAACAAATCTGGCTAGTAATAATAAATTAAATAACTGTAGAGAAAACTAATTTAAATTAAGTTTTCGCAAGCATAGGGCCTAAAAATCTCAATGTGGAAATGTTGAATTTGTTATGTTGTTGGCATTGACAGAGAGAATTAAATCATAAGAAACTTGATTTCGCTATGTTGTAGACTTGTAACCTGTGAGAAACATTGTAGTTTTGTTAAAAGCAAACATAATAATTTACAAATTAATAAAAAGTAATATTTACCTTGGTTTAGTATTAGTTGAGTTGAAATAATTCAACTATGAATATCAGTTAAAAACTAATTTTTTCAAAGTTTGAATCAGAGATTAGTGCTAACATGGTATTATATATTTACCAAATGCTTGAGATTCTCAATCGAAATACGGGCATAAAAAATACTCGCCTGACATTTTGGGATTTTTAGATGCTCGATTTACTGCCCACAATTTCGGGTGATCGACCACCTTTATTGGTAACACATACTGAAGTACTTCTGTTTCAGTCAATTGTTTAGAAGAACAAAGACGGCTTAAGTTTGGCGAAACTGTCGATAAAGCCACTCTCATTTCCTGGTAATTTGTCATTTAGTAAAGTAGACTAGTATTTTCCTGAATTAACTTATAACGTTCCACTATCAAAGGTTTAAGTTCTTTTTCTGTGCCCGCTTCTTTGACATTAGGAAAATTTTTGTGCAATCATTAGTCAGTTAGAAGTGTAACTCTAGCTTTGCAAAAAAACTTTTGACTTCAGATGTATTTAAAATATAAGTAAGAAATGTGCACAATGCACAGCTGCCATTCAGGATTATAGCCTTAAGGCACACATAATTCGCCCCCGCAATACAAGTTTGTTGAACACTGGCCTAACGTCTCCATTAATGCAAATGCCATTACACTTAATCTAAATTCAACATTACTTATTCCTAACACACTAGTGTAATTAGTATATACATGTATAGCCCGAAAAGGTAATGATACTACTGCATTGACCCAAAAATAAGCCACCCCCGAATATAGGTCGTACCATTAAATTACAATAACTTTAAAAGGAAAAAAATATTTAAGTCTAAAAATGAATCCTTTACCTGCTCTCATGTTCACTTACATGACCTATTAGTTATTACTAAGATTTTACATTTATTGTTGTAACTAAGTTTTAATAATTGAGAGATAGTGAGTTATTTATCCATCTCTTTATTATAAAAGTGTATATTATTCTTGTTACTTATTAATACAGCAATTTCATTCTAACTTCAAAAGTGAGGTAAGTAGGCTATTAAAATATATGCCTTTTCTCAAGTCCTAGATACAAGTGTGCCCATTTTTTTTCACATTATACTGTATAGTATGTAAAATAAAGTTGAAAATTAATAGTAATATTTTTATAATAAAAAAAAGTAAATAATTAAAGTATTTATTCACATAGCCAATGAACTGCAACAAAGTCACTAGAACCATGTGTGAAAAGTAGTAATTACACCTATAGAAGGTTTTACTTTTTCATTTTATCAGCTGTTTTAGCTTGAAGCTATATTTTTACTAATTTTACTATAAGAGACTAGGTTCATATGTTACTGAAAACCTTTTGGAAGCATTAAAGAGCACCATCTGTCGTAGAGATTATAAACTATTTCGATGTATATTGATATAACTACACGTAGTCCTCTAAATTATAGCATTTGCTATGTATTACCTAAGGGTGCTATTATAGGCCACAATATGGTTTTATAAAGGTTCTCTATGAGAAAATAGTGCATTTTATTTTCGAGTCAATACAGTAAAGAAAAAGTTAGATATGAGCTTTTTGAAAAAAGAAGTTTTTTTATTGTTTTCATTGAGGCTACATCAAACCTCTCCATCTTCTTGGCTCTTTGTGTGGGACAAGTTTTGTCCGTAATAATACTATTAGTGAATGGTACTGTAATGTTTCAAAACAGGGATAATTTAAAGCCCGTGAAAGGATTTTTTTTGAGGTCCAACTATACTTAAATAAATATTATTTATTTAAAAGAAATGAACCAGGAAAGAATCAACTCTCAAAACTCAAAGAGAAATGAAACCCTTTTTCTCTCCAGCTTGATAATTTGGTGAAGCCAAAAATAAACCTAATTTAAATATACCAATAACTATAGCTAATACACAAGTTTGTATTCATAATGACACAGAGATACAGGCAAAATATTTTTCTCAATTAGTGTTTGTAAACGTCAGTACTTTAAGAGCATAATTATTTTAAGGTTTATTCTGGCAAGATGTTAACCTATGCTTGTACATTTCCTTGGAAGTCAAGAGTGTTGAGTTATCATCTTGCCGAGAATAGCATGTATCTCAGATATTGCATCCTGTTGACGAGCGAGCATGGTGTGACCTTCCTGGCTGGTAAAAGATAGAGATCAGCAAGTTTGTGTGTTAGAATAAGACAGGGCTGTTGAATGTTGGACGCCATGCTGAGTGCATGTGGGTCGGTATCAAGCACGACTGCGTAATGACGATATAAAATGTGATCTGGTGGTTCACCCTGCGGGAGGGTCGATCGCGGGTCTACAGGAAGGTTGCGAGACCGTTATAGTGCCTGCTCCCTCATCACAGGATATCTACCCGGTTACCCATGTAGTAGTTTAGCATCTGAATAGATTAATAAATATATCTTGTTGGACTAACTCGCAAGTCTCACTCACCACGAACCATCAATTCCAACCCCAACCGCTCGGGGTCCATCCTAACCATGTAAGTCCCTACGGTGCCACGATAGGGCTGTAGTAGGGTTGGCTACCGGGTACCCAGATAAAACTAGTAACCTTACACAGTTTTGTCAGAAGTAGGACAGGGACGTTACAAGTACTTTGTTTTTTACAATTTCTTTAAATTTTCAGTCACCTTCCTATTGAGGAAGGTCCAAACTTTTTTAGTGGTCTCAGGAAAACAAGATTTTTCCACCAGGGTACTTGTGAAAACTCTAATAAAACTGCAAGGATTACATTTTATGCCCCTTTTCTAGTTATAGTAATTAAGGTCGGGTTGAAGGGAAAATGAGAAAAGGTGATCGGTTGTTTTTGTAGTTTTTATAGTAACATATTTTTATAACTGAAATAAATCAAATATTTCTCCAGTAGAAACATAGAGCTTAATTTTCTTCCCATGGTGACTTCAACATTTGTTGAATATCTGACATGGGGATAGTGACATTAGATGACAAACTTTTTAAATGAAGATACAAAGTTTTCATGACATTCCAGACAGATATTCAACAACTGTTGATATCACCATGTAAGGAACATTAAACTTCATGTTTCTACTGGAACAATAGTTTATTTTGCTATAAAAACTGCAAAAACACCGACCTTTTCTGGCGCCCTCTTCCACTGTACCTTAAAGCCATTAGGTTTCAATTGCAAAATATTTAGTAAAACCAGCATCTGCAAAGTTTGTACTCGATTGCACTACCCAAGCTAGTGAGCCTAGGCTGAAATATTCTGACCCCTATAGAGCGTCACATGATTTCTGTGCCTAGCTGGATGCTATGAAAACAATGTAGGGTAATAATGTAAGATAAGTATTTTATAATAATGGAAATTGATAAAACTAAAGAAAAGGGGAAAATAAACTACTAAGAGTAAATTTGATGAAGAAAGCCCACCTAGGTAAGGAGGAAACATGTGGGAAGAATGCAATGCACAAAGGTGACATCTTCTTCCTTTCTTCTGTCTTCTATAGCACACGTGCGTGCGCGCACACACACGCACACACACACACACACAAATAGAATAATATTTCGGCATTGTTGCCTTTATCAAACACAAAGAATAAAAAACAGAGTACATATAACACACACAAACACTGGATTACTCCATTTTGAATTTAAAGAAAAACTGTTAAAAACACACTGTGTCAACTGTTTTTGGGAGTAAAAATACATTTCCTGGCTATGGTTATTATTTATATAGGCCTTTTTCTTGAGTTTATCAATTTCCTTTATTATAAAATTATTTAGCCATTGGGCCAGCTCATTTTTAAACAAAAACAAATGTAAGGTAAGTGTTAGCCTGGGAGGTTGAGACTTGATTGAAGCCAAGCAAACTCCTCTCTTCAAACTTCCATCCTCTGATCAGTAATCTTAATAGAACAACCCAGAGAGAATTAACTGCCTGCTTTTTATATTTATAAAGAGTAATAATTCTAAAATTTTGCAATAAAATATATCTGTGAAAATGATCAGAAGTTGTAGGATTGGTAAGAAAGTGGAGAAATGATGAGCAAACTTTTTTATTTCTAACCAGGCTTAACCCAACAATCCTTCCCTGTCATTTACTATTGTAATTATATAACAGACATTTTCAGACTCACTCGTCACAATTTATATGACAAATAGCCTAGTAGCAATCAGTAAAACCAAAGAGGTTTTTTTAAAAAATAAATAAAAAAAGGGGGTGTCAGAACACTTATAATATGGTCCACTTGTTGATTTAATTTAATAGTTGTGATTTTGTTTGACTAATATAAACTAAAAGAGTTTGAAATTAATGTTTTCTTGGAACAATATAACTGTCAGAACTACAATGTGAAGTCAAGTTTAGGACTTTTTTTAAATTTTTGTTTAAAATTTATGAAATAAAGTGCATTACTCAAATTATAATATAAGTTAAATAAATATAATAGAATGGTAGAAAAATGAGGCACAAATAAAGTAAACTTAGGGAACTTCCTGAGGAAGATGCCATAAAAGCATCAAAAAGATATAAATGTGTTTAGATTTATTTTATTGTTTTTACTTTTATTTGTGCTTTGAGTGAAGTTTTATGGGACAAATATATCTCGGTGTTAAAAGATTCTCGAGAAGTGTTATTATGAAAATTTGGCTCCAGTACATGGGAAAAAATGATTTTACTCCAAGGAATTGATTTACTATTGAAATGAATGTGAATTCACATTAAACTAAAATAGGGTTGAATACAATATTTTACTTATTAAAATATTCATTCCATCCAAAATCTCAAATTCAAGTTCAAATTAAAAAAAAATATTATCATAGGATAAAATATAAATATTATAGTAAAAAAAAAGCTATTGTAGTTATATATTAACATATTTAGTTATAATTATGGACATGCAAAATTTGCATTTGCTATAACGTGAATTTTTACACAAATTCTACTGTTTTCACAGGAATAAAACAAATCCAAGCTTTTTTTCTAAATAAATACAATTTCTTTGTAATTTGGCAAATACTAAGTCATGCAATATAATTGTCAACCCAATAACACTGGCGATAGTGCTATGCCAGGGCTTCAATTCACATGGATAGTATCAGTTTTTTTCCCTATTTATAGGTATAAAATGGATCACAGGAAAAACTAGTGTTTTCAGGATATTTGGGCTTTTTCTCTGAGGTTAACATTGAAAATCACAATTTATACTTTTACACATTACGATATTTAAAATTCAATAGATTTAAGTCTTTGTTTTTAGCGTTTAAAAGATTTCACGCTAGGTTCAAGCAACGAGATTCATATATATGGACCTTGCTAAATGCGGCAATTTTTGGCTAAATTATATCATTATATTTTCCTAGTTTTTATTTCCTTCTCCTTATTTGATAGTAGTTTAGTCTTTTAGGATTAAATGTTTCGGTGTTATTGTTGTTTGGTCTAAACATAAGTTGATGATCGATTATTTCTATATTGCTATTTGTAAAACTCGAAGGTAAAGATATTGAAATATCGAGTTTGATATTACTAAGTGTGAAATGTTTTGTGTGTATTTATATTTGGTCTTTCTCTGAATATCTTAATAAATAGTTAAATACATAGTTTTATCCTAATTTGTTTTTCAATGGATACTAATTCGACTCTTATTTATATAAATAATACCATCGCTTTCAACTTATAATATAATTGCTTTTTTGAAAAAATAACACTTTTCCCCTAAAAATAACCTCACCTTTTACAGGTCTCTAGTTATAATGTATTCCTTGAGGTCAATTATGTGAGAAATTAATGGTTTGGGAACTGGTTAAGTTTGTCCTAAGCTAGACTAAATAAACTGTAAGCAATATTAAATGTCCCAAATATGTTCCAATCCAAAATTCTATTTTGTTTTTTATTTTTAAAAAACCTTAAATCTATAATTTTTTCGAATCTCCCTGAGGATATGTTGTCTCAAGGATAAAGAGTCAAACAATCTTTAAATACAATGTCGATATACTTTTTAAGTTTTGAAACCCCTGACTTTTCAAAGTATTCTGAAAAAAAATAATGCATTTACCATTATTTTAAGCATAAGTCTATATCATTTTTATCGTTTTATATTAAATTCTTAAAATAATTAATAAGACAAATATGTTTGTACTCTTTGCAGAGTTGTGTGAGTTAAAGATAAAACTAATATTTTACAATGCAAATACTAAATCCCTTAATATTTTGAAACTTATTGTAAACATATTTGAAAATTTCATTTTTCAAATACTATGGATACATGATATTCTTTTTAGTAGATTTGTCTCACATTGTAATATAAAGTAAACAAAAGTGACTTCTATTCTAGATTCCTATTACCTGTATGGTCCACTTAATTATGTTCCTAGAACGTGGGTCAGTGGGTGGCCCCATTCGATAGCACATGACAAAACTGACAAGTCCCGTCACCAAGATGTATGTCAACACCTGATTGCTATATTCAAAGATAATGCTGTGCACATACTGCCATAGAGAATGGAACACAAAGATTCCAAGAGTCGAACAACCAAGAGCAAGTCCATATAGCAGCCGACTCTGTCAATCAAAGAAACAAGCTATTATCTATATACCTAAGAACAAATGAAGAAGAATGAATACACTGCTCCTTGGTTATAAAGTAGAAAGGGATCTGACATGTAAGGGGGCACCTGCACCATAGGTGATCACTCAATCATTTTATAATTAATAAAGTGATTATCTAATAGACTATAAACTCTTCTAATATGACACTATCACGCATAATAAAATAGCAACCGCAAACACAAGCAGGTTACAGGTCAACTGAATGATGAAACAAATTTACTAAGTTTAGTACATACAAACACACTTTTTGAAAAATTCTATATAATAAATCACCATGCAAATATTCAACCAATTTATTTAATCACTTCTATAAAAAGTCAGTATTTTTTATTGTTTATGGTGGAGAGTATTTTTTCAAAGCCCAAATTTGTTAGGGGAAATAAATGCATAATCTTTACTTCCTGAACATCCTGCTGTGCCTCTAAACATACTTTCACAGTCTATTAGTCTTGTAGTGCTTCGTGATTTGTTAAAGCATTGACTGGCACCATTTATAATTCATTTCTACATCACTTCTCGTTGATAAAACTTTCATTGTCTGTCAATATGTGACACACCAATTCTTATTTATCTATGTCAACCCATTGATAAATAATATCTTCTGTAAGTTCTGAGTTGTAAAGCCCTTTGTTCTCTGTTTTGCTCATCATTAATTTTGAATCTATCCATTGGCCTATCTTAGAAAACCACCTTTTCCCCTACAATTTAAAATAGAACCCTTCAAAATACAATTCTAAGCAGGATCAATTATGTATACAACTTCTTTTAACGTTTTTCGATTTGAAGGAACATAGGAACATAATCTGGTGACAGCAAAGATAAAAGGAGCTCTTGTCTGTCGTTTGTCTTAAACTATAAATTATTCCTGAATCATGGAGCTGAATTAATGCTGGTAATTATACAACATTAATATTTCCATCTTTGGATATGAGACTGTCAGCAGGTTGGTGATCAGGACAAATATATGAAAACAGTAATACTTTCAATGTAAGGTTTTTATTTTAAAACAACATATTACTGATGGTATAAATGTGTTGTGGAACCAGATAAAAGATGAAGTGGTCATTTTCTTTAACAGCCACAACATGTATTTCGTTGTAGGGCATTTTAAGTGCCAGAATGCTTTGTGGCTCTTTAAAAGCAACCCTCAATAGACCCGAATGGGATTCAAACCCGACCGCCCTGTCATTGGCAGTCTAGTCCATTGCAAGAGTGATTCCTTGGACTATGCGGCCACCGAAGCAGGCCGCTGCCTATTTAATTTATTAAAACTCGTGACATACATGTTGTAATTGTGTATCCATGAACCATTATTTGAGTGAGATAAGGTGGGATTGTAGTGGATGCGAGTTAAGGCCAGTGTTTTTGTACTTTTTATAGCAGAACAAATGCATTGGCTATTCTTACTTACAAGTTGACAAAACCAAACAAACATAGGGCTAATAATATAAACTTAAATTCTGAGTTTAGCAGAAAACATGAGTTATCAGGCTTAACCAGCCCTAGTATTTATATTTTTTTTACGGGAAAGCCAGGAATTTTAAGCAAAAATTAAATAAATCAGAGTTAGCAAGTCTGTTCCAGACATTTGTCAACTTATGTTGTGTCTGCAACAATAGTGTAATGTTCTTCATGCATAGAAAACTACAAAACCATCCCTAAGAATATTTGAGAATCAATTAATGACATAGTAAAATGATTGTAAATGTTGTCATTCAAGATTATATTATGACACTTTCAATAAACTTGGAAATATAAATGAAACAATGCAATTATAATTTTCTTTCTTTCACCTCCATGAAGTGAGGAACCCCACCTTCCTCATCAATATTAGACCTGAATACATCAAAAATAGTCGTCACTTATTGGCAACTCAGGCAGCTTTTTGACATAAGGAGAAAGGGAATTAAAAACTGAGGAATCATAAATTTGTGATATTAACTTTTTATTAATTCTCTTTATAAAACTTCTCAACTTTCATAATTCAATTTAATTTATTACTCTTATTATAATAATAAACTTAATAACAAGAGTATCTAACAGACTCTATCTACTTTAATTAAGTATCAAATATACAAAGATAAAAGATAATATTGAAATATTAAAATGAAAAATAACATAAAGAATCAACATAATCATGTTATGAGCCTGAATAATTTAAATTGTTTATTATATCTCACATATTTAATGTGTTGTTAAAGCATTAGAAGGGCTCTTAAGCTAAATGTTTTATGACCATCATTCATTCTGATCTTAAACTATAATTGTATTGTTGCATGTATATTTTCAAGTTTATTGAGAGAGTAATAATTGACAGCTTTTACAATAATTTTATTGTAAAATATTTATGATTTTTAAATATTATATTGATCTCTCTATACTTAAATTTACAAATGTTTCAAAAACATCCTTAAGGAGGTTGATATTCTTAAAACTGGAACTTTTGGTATTTTTTATCTTCTGAGTGAAGAGCAGTTGCTACAACATACTTAAAGTACTGAATCTTAAAATTTAAGACTCCCTTTATTGATCATTTACAGTCAAAAGCACATCAACGGTGTGTTAATTTCTCTGACTCCACGGAAAAAACCAATGCTACAGTAAAAAAGGAACACGAAACCGTGGAAGTCCGTGTTGCCAGAGCTGCCAACAGTGAAGTAAGAGATGGTAAGGGAGTCGCATTTATCGAATGTTTATAAAGTTTACGCTGCTTAAATGGTGCTGAGCTTAACACTCCAGATAATTTTCCAGACCATTACAAAAAAGCATGTTTTTTACCATGACTAGGAAAGTGTCATTTTTTAAGCACAGTAACTAACCATCTCCCTCTTGTTAAAAAGTTGCACATACCATATCTTCAGACTTGTATTGTGACCGACATTTCATGACTTTTTACTTCCTATGTGGGACTTAGCTCATTGGATCTGTAATTTAGTTCAAGTTATAGGTAAGCTAATGAAAAATTATAAGTGGGGTATTGGACATGAAGAACTGCTTGCATTAGCTTAAGTAGAGGTATTAAATCCAAAATCATTCCAGGACACTCGTTTTGTTCAAAGTGAACTAAGAGTTCAAAACATTTTAGAGAAATTTTAAGTTATTTTTATTGATCTACAAAAGAAGAGCACCAGGAGTAGACGACTGGGCAAGAATACCAATGCTAAATACTTTTTATTGGAATTGAGAAACTTTTCAAATCCAAGTTTTATTTTTCAACTGCTTGAAATGATTGAGAGAGTTAGTCAAGAGTGGAAAAATATCCGGAGAAAAATTCTCATCTCTCAATAAGGAAATGGATTCTCTGAAAAACATTTATCAGGACTGCTTGTTGGTAAATGAAGACAAACAACAATCAAGATTTTCCAGAATCTTCTGAAGAATCAGCGTATAACCCCAATGGGTAATAAGTAGAGATAGAGTAAAATAACATTAATTTTCAGTTTTTTTAGCATTAATTATTGGAAATTTAGCGTTTTGTGGCATAATTTAGCATTTTGTAGCAAAATAGGTAAAAATGTCTTTCGTCAATGATTTTAGGGCCTATACAAAGGATTTATGATAAAAGCAACGACTAACGGAATGTGGCGATTAGCCGGATGGGCTGTGGAAGGCACAGGATGCAAGTAAAACCCGAGCTGAAGCACACAGACGAGTGAAACTCAATGATTTTTTAATCACTTATTTCCGCTGAAAAACATCGTTTTATAGAAATTCTCAGCATTTATAGGAAATTCGCGTCTATTTCGCTAAATAGAATAATTTAGCTAAAATACTCTCAAAATCATGTTTTTCGCGTTAATTTGCGAAATAAAAATCGCTTTAAACACTTTCAAATGCCATGAAACGCAAAGAAAGCTTATAAATACCCTATTTTCGACCTTTTTTTTTTCTTTTCGCGTTATTCGCAAAAGCGAATTTACCCTATCTCTAGTAATAAGACAGAATCTTCAACTAGATGACCAGTCCCTTGCTGAAGAAGATGTGGAGTTGGTAGATACAGTGAGTACACAAGATGTATGTAACTTCACAAAGTTGAGAAGATAGTTTGAACCCTGGTGTAAAACGTTATTGGGGACACTAGAACTGAGGATAATAGAACCTCCAGTTGTAAAAAATGTGGGCCTATGTTTCAGCAGCAAGTATTGAATGAGTACTTCAGTTTCAGATTAAATTTTAGAGCAGCAAATTCAAGAGTCACTACAAACATTAACAACCTGAGTTAGTAAAAAATTGTGGATATGCATTAACTATTGATGTAGTAGATTCTCAGTTTAAAAACTTGAAATAGAATCTTTCAAACACCTTCAGTCTAAGGAAGTTAACCCGAACTTACTCATTTGTGATAATGCTGTAATTAAAGAAATAATTCACAAATGAAAATGTGTTTCATCACATTCCTGACATCATTTATGTCCTGGAGAATTGTATGAAAATATACACTGAGGTAGTGTGTGAATCAATTGGATCAGTGATAGGCAACACCTTATTACACAACAACATCGTTAAGTAGAATACTCTTTTCCATGAAGTTTCAAGTTTTCATCTCTTGGAATGGCCCATCTGTCCATTAGCTTCATGTCTTCTAAAGGAATCCTTGGACCAACATTTCAATGAAGGAAAATACCACTTTATCCAGTTTTCTTCTAGTTCTTGTTTGCTTGAAGGTCTACAAGATGTCACCGATCATTGACAAACTTCACAAGGAAATAGTAAGGTTGCAATTTCTAGGAGATAATTTAATTTGGTAAAAGGAAGGCCTGTGTAACTAAGTGTATGGTTAAAAGTATGTTTAAATTTGAATTTTCCAAACATTCTAGTTATAATCCTTAATCCCTCCGGTATACATAAAGTGCTCAAATGTTTTATTTGTGTTCCATGGTTTTTGGGTAAATTTTTTATGAAGATTTTTATGTTCTGTGGAAATATTGGGTTCCTGAACATATTATGGATATGTGGTGACTTACCTTGGGCAGCATCTTCTGGACAAGATAGAACAACAGTAGTAGAGATGTGGAGATTCCAACAATGATCCCACATAGATAAAAGAACAAAGCATTATGCTCAATCTAGGGGCTAAACAAAACATTACCAGTCCTGATAAAAACATGACAAGTTTCATTTGATCCATACCTGCAACAATGAGCAACAAACTTAGATAGTCAAAAATCAAGACTTAAAACAAACTGGTGTGGAACACCACAACTATTTTTCATATTGAGACATGGGGAAGAGGGAGAATTCAAAAATATTGTGCCTTGGACAGGAGAAGGAAAACAAATGGAATTTTTTTTTCTCTCAATGTGGCTTATCATTGAGCAAGAAACTTAAAACTGTTGTTAACCTACTTATTTGAATTTTCCCTTCAAATACATATTTAATTGTAATGTGTTTTTATAGTTCTTAAAAACCAAGAGTTTACGGGGCCCTGGAAACTGTGTTCATAAGAAAACAGTAAAAACTGGTGCGTGAAGTTTTCAAGTAAGAAAATTCCAATTAACCAATAACCTGTGGCATCATATTTGAGAATCCAGACCCTAAATCTCTGGAAAAGAATGTCAAACAAAATGTTGACAATGATAATGAAGGAGAAAATTCTTAAAGAGACCCCATCATCAAAGATAAAAACACAAATGATGAGGAAGAAAGAATTCATTAAGATGTAGTAAAGGGCAATATTAACAATACATAAGAAGAAGGATCAGAAGTTTGATGATTGTATCTCAGGAGATAGCCGGGATAGAGAAGAAAGTCCCAACACTAACAACATGGAATAAAATTCTGAGCATAAAAGAAGAAAAATAGCAAAATATGACGACCATGTAGTGCTGAATCACCAACAGGCTTTAAGAGGACCATATGGAAAGAAATGTAAGATGTCATTATGAGAAATAATCTTTGTTGAACAAAAATAAAACATGGAGGTTTGTAGATTAATCTGAAGTGAAAAATATTGTCCAGCAAATGGATGCTCAGAGAAAAACAAAAAACAAAAAAAAAACGAAATACAAAGGGCAAGGCTTGTTGTAAGAAGATTCAAGCAAGAGTATGAAGTTAGCTATCAGAAAACATTTAGTCCTGTAGCAAGAACTTCAAAATTAAAACATTTGATGTTAAAATATTCTTCGTATATAATAATATTGATGAAACAATATTTTATGTGAAACCTCCCAGAGGACCTCCAGGAAAGGGACACATTTGTTTGATTTGAAAGGCCCCTTGTATTGTTTTCGTAAACAACCTATAGTGGTTTTAGGTAGCACTGAGGCTGAATACAATGCTGCAGCAAAGTGTTACAAAGACATTTGTCACTTAAAATAGAATTTGGTACAATTTTGGTGCTGTAAGATCTAGAGTGCTGTTTTTCCTTTATACAATATTTTTGAAACTAGGAGAATGTATTAAAAGCAATTGAAAAATATTATGCCTTGGACATTGAAAAGGCAATCAATTGGAAATGGTTTTTCTCTATAGGGTTTATCATTGTTGCAAGAAACAAACTTTTATGTGTGCCTTCTTATTAAAATTTTCACTTAAATATGTTTTTAATTGTACTTTATTTTTATTGCTCTTAAAAACCAACAAGGAGAATGATGTGTGACATAAACTGAATTACTAATTGCATAGCGGGCTGAAAATGGGTGGTTGAAGAGCAATTCGACCTTGACGTGCAATTAAATTGGCTGAAAAGCAACGCTGTAATAGACAACGTTATAGCAGGACTTACTGTATTATATCTATATTATATTTGCTATATTATATATTATTACTATTACAAACAAGTTTGAGAAATTACATGATATTTGTGATTAGTACTTCAGAAGAGACCAAATCAATAACTCTGAGACAGTTAAGATACTTTTAAGAAATTTAAAATGCTTTTACTTGATTGGGCAGACAAAAACTTATGGACAGCAGTGAATGCTACATGCCAAGAAAATTTTCTTTTGTGCCACTTTGGGCACGTGTGTTACTTGGTTCAGATTTCACATAAGAAGGGTATCAAAAAGTTTCAAGACTGTTTCTGTAAAATGGAAATAAGATATTGGTTTTAAATTTGGCCACTATCTCCTTCAAAATGTTACCCTTATGCAGCAATACACCAAGCCCAGCACTTTATCACCCTTTGGTAAGCTCCCTGGAAGTTCTTGTCTCGAAGCATGCACTACACCGCCTGCGATTCACACTTGATCTCATTCACAGTGTTGAGCTTTAACTTACTATTCGGGAAGAGGAAGATGTCACAGGGGGCCAAATCCGGCGAGTATGGGGAGTGAAGAGCGATGATCATGTTATATCCGATAGACTCTCACGTTTTCATCGCTGTGTGTGCAGGTGTGTTGTCATGTTAGAGCACCCGATTGCCCGCACGCCATAGTTCTGGTCTTTTCCGCCGAATTACCTCCCTCAGATGGCTCAGAACGTGACAGTAGTGCTCGGCGTTGCCAGTCTGACCCTTGGGGACGAATTCAAGGTGCAATATCGAAGAAAGCTATGAGCATATCTTAGTTGCACTCCTGACCTTCCTCGTCTTCTTAGGTCTTGGAGATCTGGGGCTATTCCCCTGCGAAGACTGTTGCTTGGTCCCCGGGTTGTAACCGTAGAAGATTTTCTGCACTGATCCATATTACACATTCACAATGTCAGAAATGTCCTTAATGGTCATCTATTGATCCTCACGTACTCACTGTCCACAATTTCCGGGTTTGTGCTTTCTTAGGCTTTCATTGCCATTTTGTTGCTCCTGAAGCACAAGTGCCACTCAAAACACACCGGACGGCTCATAGCTTCATTTTCCTAAGCCTACTGCATGATTTGGAAGGTCTCCGTTCCAGATTTTCCAAGTAAGATGCAGAATTTGATGTTTGCTCTCTGCTCGAGTTTGCGGTCCATAATAAAATCGCAAATGCATCCGTGCATGTCATCAAATAAATGTGAGTAACACAGCCATTGGTCTACACAGAATGATGCAACTTGCCATACTGACAGATGAAGGTCACATCTCGCCACACCAGTACATGCATCCCCATGCTGCACTCTGTTTTTAATTTTACAGAACCAGTCTGAAACATTTTGATACCCCCTCGCGTGTCACGACTGCATACATCAGTATAGGCAGATACAGGTTTATTCAACAGATACTCAACTATAAAGGATCATCTGGAAAACCTATACAAATATACTGTCTTACAACAGTAGCATACAGTCCTACTTCAGCACCACCCTTTTTAGCAACAAGATGTCTTCAAAAACTTGCTTTAGATGAACAATATGACTTTCTAGTAACCTCCCAAGTAGCAATTAGATACTTTTAGGTAACTGATGTGACAACTGGTGAAAACAGAATCTGAGGCACTGGAGCTTTGAAGACAGCTCACAGATACTTAAATGAGGAGGGTTTCAATTTCAACTGAGAAAATTGAGTTAAAACCATTTAGAGCTAAAAGCAGACCTTTACAAGACCTGAGAACAACACAGCATGGGCCTAGACTAGTGGAAGGTATATTAAGAAACTGGGTCTACTGTGGAATCCTAAATGTGTTAAAAATACAATGTATTTTAAAACTTTGCACACATCTTTGAGCCAATAATATTCAAGACAAAGGTTTTAATGCAAAAATTGTGGTGACTCAAGACAGACCCTTGTCCACAACTCATCTGATAGAATGGATTAAATAGTTTACCTCAATCAGCTGCATGTGCCAAGAATTTGCAGCTGACATTCAAATTCATGGATTCTGCAATGCTTCAGAGGTCACCTAAGATGCTTGGCCCAACTAGTTCACAAGACACTGGCCTGTTTTAATTACAAATTCTGCAAATTAACTTTATGATTTGACTCAACCAGAGTTTTGTCATGGTTAAATGCTCCCTCCATCCACCCAATGGAAAACATTTGTAGCTAGTTTGATACAGATTCAAGAGCTAACAAAGACTTATAAATAGACACAGTGACATTCTCAAGACAATACTGCTGTCTGCTGAATAATGGTAGTATGGGTCACATTGGATAATAAATGAACACAGTTCTAGATGAATCTACGAGCCAGAAGAATCAATTGACATACCAGAAATAAATAATCACAATGATAGCCACTGAGCCTCAAACACTTATTGACAGGTATTCGCTGCTGAGCAAATTACAATAAATACCAGCTTATTGTTTCAGGGCTGTAGACAACATGAAAATATCTTCAAACACCTCATTGACAGAGAGTAGCATTAAATGTACAAGAACTGCAACATGCAATCAAATATTGGATTAAGCATGTTTAACACACAGAGTTTACAGCAAGGCTGAGTGAGATGAACTCAAAGAATCGTCTCCAATTATCAATAAAGATGGCCTTATCAAAGTTGAAGGCAGGATTCAGAAGATTCTAGCACCATACAATAGTCTAATCCATTAAGCATCAACTAATGTGTCACAACATTACACACAGGTCCACAGGCACTACTTGACTGCTTACCTGTGTCTAGCTTGGACCATATAATCTTTGACGCTTCAGCCGTGTTTTTCCGACTTTATTTTCGTAGAAGTACTCCTTTATTCAATAGATGTCTCTGGCATACCATTCACAAGTGACACCAGGTGTGATTTATTGTAACTAATAGTTGTAGAAGTTAAATTTTACCTAAAAGATGTATCTAGCCAAACAGGTAAAAAAATAAAAAAACTTAAACATTTTTAGTGCAGAAAGAAACTTAAAACCCAAAGGGCAAGTGGTTAAAGGAATATAATAGGCTTGTTGGTCATTAAATGGATGCAATTTAATGCAACAAATAGTTAGTAATTGTATTAAAAACTTTGAGTCTAACTCCAAGTGAGTTGATTATTGTGGTCCAGTGAATATTCGACCAAGCCATAGACATCAATAAAAACCTACATAGCAGCATTTGTTTGCTTCACAACAAAAACAATGCATGTAGAGTTAGTAAGTGATATGACAAAAGAATGCTTCGTTGAGACATTAAAACATTTCATGGCTTGTCAAGGGACATGTTCTTATAGAGCTTAATGCGCTTTCTACACCTGAGCACCTGTATAACTAGTGTATTCCCCCTTCTCATGCTGCTATTATAATTTCCATTGTTAATTTGTCCACATTTGATGCTTTTCCCACTACCTCTTCTTCTGCTTATTATTCATGCTCCCCTGTTTCACTCTCATCCACCTCCGCGTCCGGACTCAACAAAATCTCAAAATATTTTTCCATAGTTCCCCTTCTCTTCTTCTTCAGTCTTTATCATTCTAACCCATTGTTTTTCTCCCTCCTGTTTCTTGCATGAATATATTTTAACACCTTCTATCTACCACCTTCCACACCCCTTTTCAACATCTATCAACTCTTGCAGCAATACCTTTGTACCATGCGCTCTTGAATTCCTATAATCTTTCTTTATTTCTTAATTCCTATTTTTAAATTTTTTTCTTAGTACTTTATTCTTCCCCTCCATTGTTGCCTTCATTCTGTTGATCAATAATGATGTCTCCTTACCCTTGCTCTTAGCTTTGTCTCGCATACCTCCTCTGCAGCCCCCACCAAACTCTTCTTAAACTCCTCCCATTCCTGATTTACACTTTGCATCTTATCCGCGGGCGTTAAGCTTCTTGCCCTAAGTACAGCTCTCTTTTCTTTTAATTGTTTGGCTCCCTACACCCTTATTCTTCTGTAGTGCCTCACTCTGATGCTATATGGGTGTGTTAAGTGTGTTTTCAGAGTAGAGAAAAGAGTTCTGATCAACTTTATGGTTGTGTCATGCTTCTCCAAAAGTCAAGGTGTGCTTTGGACTACCTCATCTTGCTACTCAAATGGTCAAACCTAGGGAACATACTCACTTTGACTCTCCCCTTGAAACTATTCATGGAGTGTTTGTTGAGAAAGCAACATGACTCGCTAGTTGCATTATTGTGATGACAAGGACTGAGTTGGAGATAAGTTAAGTACTGGTTAAAGTACTACACAGAGTGTAGCGTGAGTCAAATAAACAATAAAATTAAGTTTATTAAAACAATACAGAACTTGAATTATTTAAAGTCTTTGAATAAGTGTATGATTAATGCAGAATGATTGTCATATAAAAAGCAAGTTAGCAAGCCCCTCAACATCAAGTGATTCAATAAGCTGGAGATATCAATGTTGGCATGTGTGCAAGATATTTTATTTGATGAAATTAAATAAAAATGGTTTCAATATTGACCCTTTTCAACACTTACGTATAATGATGAGAGAAGCAAAATACTCTCGAGTTGCAATAACTCCAATGCAGCTGGTGTTGAATGGATTAAGTGTAAAATCATTTCTTTTCCATGATAAAGGATCAAAGGTCCATGCAAGGCGGGCTTCCTCATATGCTTTCCACACTGTGTCCGGAGTTGGACCTTCGTAGTGGTCAAACTTGCTTGGATCCAAGTTTATATGGAGCTGAAAAATAAATATATTTTACAACTAACAATACAATTTTTCATCAAATAGATTAAAATCTATTGATATAATTTTTTCAACCACTTTATTACTAGAAATTACGCAAAATATAATATATAATTATTTTCCAGGATTATTAATTCAACGTTTAACTAATCATTTAAGGTTAATTAAGAGATTGTACCTGGATAATTGCATAGCATTGCATTGTTATCAAGGCAGACTTGAGTAGCTGGTGAAGGTGATTCAAGCCTATGCCCCACAAGTGGGGCGCACAGCAGAAGAAAATGGTAAGTTTGTGGAAGACCAAGAAAGGTATATGGGAAACAAGTGCCAGGTAGTAATGGGGGATCTGAATGCAAAACTAGGAAAGGAGAGATTAGAGTTTGAGGTGGAGTTAGGGAAGGAAGGAGAGAGAGAGAGAGAGAAGTGAGGAGGGTAGAAGACTGTTGCAGCCATGTGCAAGAAATAAAATGAAAATGACAAACAACTGATATAAGAAGGAAAGAGAAAGTAATGATATTAATACATACAATTGAGTTGTGGAGCAAAAGTTGGTGATAAGAACACTTTCTTGTGGATGAAGAGATGAAAAGGCAGACAGTAAACAACAAGGTACTAGCAAGTGTGTCCTTAGATTGTGACCACAATTTCTTGGTGGCAGACATAAAGGGATGGGAATGTAGGAGAAAGGTAGTAAGACAAGGAAATATAATAAGGGCGTGGAGGCTAAAAATTTAAGAGGAAAGATAGCTGTATCTAAGAAAGGCAAGAAGCTCCTTAAACCAGGACTAAATTTATGTGGCTTGGTTCTTTAAACTTGAAATTATGTGTTGTAGTTGGGAGCCTCACAGTCAGTTGGCTGGAGTAGAATGAAGGTAAGTGTACAGTAGCCCCATGGCTTCTTTGTTGCTGACTGACAGTTCACAGCTGACTTCTGACAGTCAACATTTAGGTATATACCTACATTTTGACTGTCAGAAGTGACATCTGCTAAAGACATATTTTTTGCAGATCATATGGTTCGGCGTAGGGATACATAATTTGGTCTGGTACCTTTTCAAAGCCGTCAAAAGTCAGCTGTGAGCTGTCAGTCAGCACCACAGAAGCTAAAACTGAGGTATACCAGTGCCTGATACATTAAGGATTTTTAGGAAGTTAATTTCATACTAAAAACCAATGGTATGGACTATTTCAGTTTTAAATGTACAGTTAGATGAGAAATCTAAATCTTTAAAGATTACATGCAAAGAACATGACTGAATAAATCGTAAACTATTTTAAAAAAAATACATTTTAAATAGTATGTGCATGTACCAATAGCTTACTCCTGAATTCATAGGTATTCCTAATGCTGACACTCTGAATTTATATTAAAACTTATTTTTTATATTCATTAATGAGGCAATTTATAGCCATAGTTATGATATAATACATTTATTTTCTTATTATTTTATGTGTATTACAAATGTCAACATTAATTATAAAGTGAATAAGTTTTTTAATAGCTTTAATATTTAAATAAAACATAACAATAAACATGGAGTCATTTTCCTACACCTTATATTCTGATTTATTTTCTTATGTTTTAAAAGTAATAAGTCAAAAGTTCTATAAAATGAAAACTATGGTGTGTTTATTTTTTATGATTTAAGCTTCATGAAGACAAATAGGTATAATCACTTTGATTTCTATTTTATTTTTTAAAGTAATTTTAAATTTCTTTAACAAGACATAATCCTCTTGAATTGGTTACTTAAGGAGGGGCTATATTTTCTAGCATGCTGTTTTCGGTGTACCATATCACATCTTTTCTTTCTGGCCAACGCCATCCTGAAGGTCCACTTCTTGACATCACAGACACTAAATATTATTTGCCTTTATCAGAACCAATATGGATTTCTTAAATCTGCCCTGGAAAATATTGTCCCCTCACAATCTACAACAACGTAATCCTGTTCTCTAAACTGTTCATTAATGTATTCGTCCACATCACTTAAGGTTTCACTAAGATTATCAGAGTGAAGAGAAATATCTGAATCAGATGAACTATTGTCTGAATCTATTATTTTTGTTGTTTTATTACTAGACATAATATTATGCCGCTTAACTTTTGAATTCATTTGAGTTGTTTGTTATTTTAGCTCCTTCAACATTTTCCTTTCTACTTTATCTTGTTATTTTCTCACTTTTTCTTCTACTTTCTTCTTAGTGTATGATTGCCAAACTTCTGAAGTGACGACTGATGGAATTTTTTCCTTTCTTCTATTATTTTCATCTTTTTGCTCTGGCCAAAATAATGCCCTTTTGAAAGGGGATGGTACATCTTTGTTAATAATGGGATTGTGATGGGAATATAGAGAACTTTTATTATTGGTATGAACATTAGCAGTTTGAATGATCAATTCTTGAGGACTTGTAATTATTATTATTATTAGCAAAGCGTCTTACTACCCATTCAGGTTATACACACTTAAGCTAATACATGATTGTGAGATGAAATGGAGGACCTACAGTTTAACGTGGGATCCGAGCCACGGTGGAGGCCTGACATTCCACACATTCACAAGTTGTGATTAATACACGTATTGTCAGAGGTGAAGGAAGGGTTTGGCAATCAGATAAATCTGTGTCGGGACTGAGGATTGAACCCCGGACCCTTAGCACAGAAGTCCGACACCTTACCCCTAGACCGCCAGGACACCTAGGACTTGTAATGCTTACGTTTTGAGGACTTGTAATGCTTATGTTTTGAGGACTTGTAATGCTTATGTTTTGAGGACTTGTAATGCTTGTTTTGAGGACTTGTAATGTTTGTCTCTTGAGGACTTGCAATGTTTGTCGCTTGAGGACTTGCAATGTTTGTCGCTTGAGGACTTGTAATGCTTGTTTTGAGGACTTGTCATGCTTACATTTTGAGGACTTGTAATGCTTGTTTTGAGGACTTGTATTGCTTATGTTTTGAGGACTTGTATTGCATTGGACTTGATAATGTTGAATAGCCATAGATTCAGTGATAATTCCAGAAATACTCTGATTGTCAGTTATATCAACATTATCAATAGCATTCAAATCAATAAACATATCCATATCAATGCCACTAAAGTTAAGTTGAGAAGAAATAGTGGAATCAAGGCTTGAAGTACTGTTGTTGATGACAGAGTTCTGTATTTTCCTCCAGACATGAAACAATGATGTATCGGACTCAGGGCCAAACCATTTGTCACTGTTAATCTGTTTCTTAAATTCATCAAGTGTGTTCTTTTCAATAAATTTCTCAAAGAACTGGATATTGTTACGCAATATGTTAGTAGAAGTAGAAGCACTGGGAGTAGAGGAAACAAGCTTAGTATTATCATTTCCACAGAATCTGCCAACAGCTGACGGATTCCAAGGATACAAGCCACATTTGCGGAAACCATTTTGTAATATTTCAGCAGTGATTCTCTCTTGGATAGCAGCATTCAGTAAAGGGGCAAAGTGATATTTTTTTAGACTCTCTTGTTGATTTCTATTCCTCCAAGAAAGTACTTGTTCTTTCCACTCAGCCTCTAGGCTACGAAAAACAGCAACATCCATGGGCTGCAACAGATGTGTTGCATTTGGATATAATGCTACAAGAATAATGCCATTTTCCAAACAAAATTTACTCAAATGATATGACATGTGTGATGAATGACCATCAACAAAAAGTATGATGAGAAATTCAACCTTTTCCTTAACCCAAGGAAAAAATACATTTGTTACATAGCAATAAAACGTGTCACAAGTCATCCAACCAATTTCTGAACATCCTATTCCCCAGTTTCTGGGAATACTTGGTGACATTTCTGCTGGAGTTATCTCGTACCTTAAGATCACCATTGGGGGAGCAATTAAGCCTGCTGCATTTCCATTCATTAGCACAGTGAGGCATTCTTTCTCATTATTATTTACTGTAGTGTAAACGGTTTTATCTCCCTTTGGAGCCAGAACCTTACATCCTTTAGGATTAAGGAAAAAAGCTGATTCATCAGCATTAAAAATTCTGTTGAGATCTTTTAAAATGTCAGTACTTTTAATTTCATTAAGGTGATCATATACTTCATGAAACCATCTGGTCAATTGTAAGGCACCCCAATACTAATTTCAGGATGTCTTCTGATAAATCCTTCATACCACTTTCTACCGGGTTTTTCATTTCTAGAGCTAGCTTACAAACACGTTGAAGAAAGTTGTCTTTGAAAACGGGAAAGCCTGCTTTAGCCGTTTGTAAGACCCATTAAACTAAAAGTTGTTCTTCCTCAGGAGAAATTATTGTATCAGGCCCCATTTTTCTACATTCTGGGTACACGTCTTTCTATTTGTATAATAAAGTTGTCCTTGGTACACCAAATTTTGTAGAAGCTGTTTTTACTGGCATACCTCCTTTAATAGAATCTAAAGCTGCAGCCATAGCTGCCTCTGAATATTTAAGTACGGTATTGTACTTCCTGATGGAGCCATTTCCTACAAACAAAAACACAACATTTAAGTGTTGACCCTGAAAGAATAGGTGGACAAAAAAAAATTAGTATATTATTATCATCATAAACTAATACATTGTTATAAATGAGCTGTCAGCTACTAATACAATACTTGTTAGCATTCACCAATACCTAACACCCCATGTCAGCTATTGGTTCCAAACATAGTAGAGCTATATGGTAAAGAAGGGAGAACAGAAATACTATCAACTATCATTTCCAATATAGAATGTGTTTGTTATACAATGCACCTATAGCTAACATGTGTGTCAGGTACAAGTACATATTGATACTTAATGTACCTATAGTTTACATCCCTACCAAAATGAAAATAATTTAGGTTATATTCACATTTCTGTCTAAACAATGATAACTGATCATTAAATTAACTATTAACATAAACTGATAATGTTTATATATCAAGTTGACTTCAATAAAGCTTAAGAAACAACACTTACCCTCTTGTGTTTTGTTCTAAGGATCAAAGGTAATACCATTGCACATTCACATTTACTTTTATCAAGAGATCTTGAATTTTCACACTGTTGCCAAACTGACCAGTCTTGTTTCCAAAGAGAAGAGAGTAAAAATAAGACCATGCAAAGATAAATATTGCAACTAAATTATTAGTTTTATTATATTATTAATAAATATATTGTGTCAGCTACTGATACACTTATTATCTAGGATAATTTTGTAATTAGATTTGATTTCCGCCACTAATTGACTTAAAGTTGCTGCCTTTCATCCTGTTTGATGAATTAGTTATTGTCCTGCTTTAACAAACTAAAAGCTTTCTTATTTACACCTATTACCTATATGTGTGGGTTATAGGGTGTACCTGGGTGCTTCTCGCCTGATGATCCTTTGTCGAGCTATTTATATTTTTGTAGCCATTTATATTCTCATGTTTAAACAATGGATGGTTTGAATAATTTCTACCTTTAGTCCTATATACTTCCTTTTGACTTGTTTGAATATTAATAAATTGATTTGTTAAGCTTGTGAATTAGTCTTATACTTTGTTCCTTCCAATCAACATTTATAAGTTTATGAGTGTTGTAAACCCACTAAGCATAACTGAGTCTGTTGTCGAGTTATTATTATCTCACTTACCTTGGCTGTTTGAAAGATGTGAAGAAAATGTTTAGGGACGCCAGCATAGCAGAAGATCTCCAGTCTTTGATTTGAGCCATTTACCCGCATGCCAGGCTGAAGCTCATAAACTAAAACATTTAAGAAATAGGTAGGCCTTAGTTTAAGAGTACAAAAACTCCTTCATGAAGTTGTTAGAAGGTTGATCAGAGATTGGTACATATATGTGACAATAGAATATTAGGGGGCCCAAGAAAGTCTTGAGCTTAGTCTGAGGCTAGTTAAAACCGACCTAGGCCTATTTTAATTTTAATTTTTGTAGCTAGAATTCTTAACTCTGTAGGCCTAGAAACCAACACTTTTATTTAATCATTATGTTTCCTTGAATAACTCTAGGCCTACTTAGCTACCCAATCTCCTGTCACCCCACTTTCACACTCATACTCAAGTGAGGTTAGTCCTTTTTTTTAAAAGGATTATTGTATTTACTAGGATTACAAGTTTTATTTGAGCAGTTGATTTGTGGTTGCAGGTTATTAATTGCGACAATATGACAATGCTATTTAATTTGTTTCTTTGTAGACTGTAGGTACTCAATGAATCTTACCCACGAAATCTTTTAAGGTAGCTGCACTCACACTGTTAAATAATTTAAAACTAAAAACGTTGAACACAAAATTTAATAATAAAACAGTGAGTGAAGTATTCCTCGTATTCATTAATCCCACCATTTTTAAATAAGCGGTTATTTTTGTAACTCTTGAGGCCTTATTCCATTCTCAGACAATTTGTTATTTGATTGGTTAAAACGGGAAGAACGGAAGTAGTTATATACAGATAAAAATCCCCAGCCGGAAAATAAATTTTTTAATTATTAAATGGTTAAAAATACTCTAAATGCAATACAATATTTATATTTACTGGGAAAATATTCCTTAATAAATTATAAAATATCATAATATTGAAAACAAATACAATTGCACTAATTTTATGATATATCAATGATTAAAATAAATTAATAATGCACTTGACTAACTTATCAGAACAACACATGGACGTCATAAAAAGAATGTTCTGCTTTGTTTTGAGTATTATGTGCTGTCACTTATATTAGATAATGAAATTGGATAGTTAGCCAAGAAAGAGTTGTAGAATATCAAGGTAAATATTAAATTCTGGTTAGTTTTTTTTAGTTAAGCTAATTGATTTTAATTATTTTTACCTTCTGTAATCTCACACCCCATTTGCATTACCTAGTGGGGGTCGTTTGGCAGATTATTCTCAAAATTAATTATACCTATATTGATCAAAAATTAATAATATAAGTTTTATAAACTACTTTTATCCGCGTGTTAACATATGATGTGGATTTTAAACGTCATCAGAACAGAATCTTAGCATTTCTTCATCAGCTATGCTTAATGCATGAAAAATAATCCAACTATTCCTGCCCTCGAACCCACGCAAACACATTCTTCTGAAAGTGCCTAACTTCTAATTAGGCACCTATTTTTAATACTCTACCATGTCTCGCATACCTAGCACATACACTTTTTATTTAATTTCTGAATGGCAAAACTATTGATATACTTGAGTCTAATATTCAATAATAAAATGGGTATATTTAATTACTAAGCCTAAAAGTACCACATTATAGTTTTAGGTACCATTACTAAGCCTTTAAATTAATTCAACTTACACCAAAATATAAACATTGCTCTAGTTAGGCCTACTAATATTGTCCTCCATTATTTGAAGCTTGGTGACCTGGCGGTCTAGGGGTAAGGTGTCAGACTTCTGTGCTGGAGGTCCGGGGTTCAATCCTCGATCCCAGCACAGATTTATCTGATTGCCAAACCCTTCTTCCCTTTCTGACAAGAAGTGTATTAATCACATCTTGTGGATGTGTGGAATGCCAGGCCTCCACCATGGTTTGGGGCCCACGTTAAACTGTAGGTCCTCCATTTAATCTCCCAATCACCCTACCATTACACATTAGCATAAGTGAATATAATCCGAACGGGTAGTAAGATGCGGTGCTAATAATGCTAATAATAATGTTTGAAGCTTATTCTTTACAAATGGTATATTAGAGTACAAAATATGTGATCAAGCTTTGGTAGGCCTAGGCCTAAATATATCATACAGGTAGAGATGGGACAATGAACATTTCGTGGAAAATTTTCAATTAGCTTATTATTTCTGTAAATGGAACTAATGTAATCAAGATATAGATATCCCAAATGCCAACATTTAAACTTAAGATTAATTTCTCATAAGGTCATTAACACCAGTAATGTCATCTAACGAGCATCAGTGGCCCCATGGTCTAACGCGCTATTCTCGCAATAGACTAGACTGCAGATGACAAGAAGATGGGTGTTCAATCCCAATCGGGTGCAGTGAAGGAGGTTTTTACAAAATAGTTGTCCACTTTCACGAGTGCAATTCCTCTAAATTCAACCTTCTTCATCCCTAACACAATGTAATTAGTACATCTAGGCGTATAAACTGAACCGGGATTAAGACATGGTTCCAAAAAATAGCAATAAAGAAACAAATGAATACGAGTCTATATCGACTCGCTATGTTATTATTATTATTATTATTATTATTATTATTATTATTATTATTATTATTATTATTATATTTAGCACCGCATCTTACTACCCGTTCGGGTTATACGCTTAAGTACTAATTACGCTAATGGATTAGGAATTGGGAGGGTTGAATTTAGAGGAAGCGAACCCGCATTTGCTTGGAAGGAGAGTGGAAAACCATTTAGGAAAAACCACCCCCAGTTCACCCGACCGAGATTCGAACCTCGATCTCCCCGTCCTCGGCGGTTGAGCTCAACACGACTAGCGTGTTAGCCAGCTGCGCCACCGAGGCGGGTGATTCGCTATGTTAATAAATCATACTTCAATCCTTTATCACTAAGCTAGTTAAAATAATTTTAAGGTTGGCTTGATATTTTGTCACCTCTCCCTCCCCTCCCATCCTATCCACCCCTCCCCCACCACATGCCCCCTTCTTATAACCCACTTGTCTCTTAACACACCATATTTGAAGTTAAAATAGGCTCTAGGTGCCCACCTCTACAATTTAACCCCTCTACCGCAAGCCGCCACTGCAGAAAATTTTCCCATTCAAAATTCACCGGAAAAACTAATCTCTACATAATTGTAGGCCTAGTAATGAAGATCCTTGTGTCTTTTACAACTACACCAAATAATTAATATTTATGTTTTGCTCACTAAGAGACCGCTATAATTGTTTCTTTAATTAAGTACCTATTTGAAACCTGTTTTGGTGGCCGCATGGTCTAAGATGCTACTCTTGCAATAGACTAGACTACTGATGACGATAAGATCTAGGTTCTAATTTTGGTCGAATGTAATGAGGTTTTTTTTTCAAAATAGTTTTCCATTCTCCTTCCACACAAATGGCCTACACTTCCTATTAATATAGCCTTCCTAATCCCTAAAACCATTACTGTAATTAGTACATAAATATAGCCTAACCTAACAAGTAGTAAGACGCGCTGCTAAAAAAAATTATGAAAGTGTATAACCCAAACCTGAGTGCTTAGAAGTATATATATACATGAAGTATTGCAATTGGTAATTGGTTGCTCACTTGCTTAATTTAAGGAAATAAATATTAACTATATATATACAGCTTTGGGGGTGAAACCCAAGATCCGTATCTTTTAGTTGTTGTCATGGATTTTATTTCACAGTAATGTGCTACATTAGCAAAATTCGTGGAGGAAGTTCAACAACCTTGGTATTATTGACTTAGTAATTGATATTCAGCATTACTATCGAGCCACTGGTTACATATAGCCTAAGCATTTTTATCGATTATCTTAGTTCTGGGCACTAGCACCGCAAGCACTCACATTATTATGTTATGGTTCTAATTACTAACAGTAGAGTGGCACTTTTATATTATTCTCTTATCCATGGCCCAGCTGCTCAGCTGTTGATATGATGAGAAATACATACAATTGTTGTTCATTTGTCTTTTAATAGAGATACATGCTCATCGAGCTCTGAATTTCTCTTCATGGTCTTTAAGATTAACCATGTATTCTTATCATATTCCATTAAATTTTCATTTCGATTATGTTTTTTATTTATGGAATAGAAGTATATGATAATAATCTATTTGGAATTATTATAATGAAGTTAATAAATAACTTCAATAAACTATCCAGTTTTTATTTTTCGTTATGAAAGAGAACCAGTTGATAAAATGTTTGAATCCCACCACTTTATATATATATATACACTCACCTTTACTAACGTCTAACCTTGCTGGCTTGTTCCATTAACTTATAAATTATAATCTCAATTAATATACACAAATAAACAATGGAACTTTTGGATCTTAAAGGTACATGTCCACTGGTCCAGATCTCAAGCATCGGAGTTTTAAATTCTTTACATTATTTTTAATGGGATTGTGTTCACTGATTCACATCGGACATTGGCAATGCTGATGGGATTCCGTGAGACACATTAAAATCTGATGTGTGTGATGTGGACCAGTGCATGCACCGCCCCCTGACATTCACATTCGGAACTGCCAGCTTTATTTTCTCTCTTTATTTTATAGATGGGCCGTACAGTTAACTATTGGGAATAGTTCAAAGTGATTTAGTTCATTGAACTGAGCAGGTCCTTTATCTAGTTCAATAGTTCGCAAACTACTTCTTATAGGTAATTTGTTTGCAAACTACTTCTTATAGGTAATTTGTTTGTAAACTACTTCTTATAGGTAATTTGTTTGTAAACTACTTCTTATAGGTAATTATGTTCGCAAACTACTTTTTGTGGGTCAATCATTTGTGAACTACTTCTTATAGCTCATTCGTCTACTTCTTGTGTTCATTTGTACGCAGTGGGTCAGTCATTTGCTAATTTCATCTTTCGCGACCAATCTACATCTTGCAGTTTAGCCCTCCACCAGTTTGCGAACTACCACGTGTTATTTATAATTTCCTTCCCTCACATCACTAGTTACATAGCACTCACAAATCAAATTTAGAGCCTACTTTTTTTTTAAATAGCTTTGATAAGTTTAAAATCAAAGAAAATTAATTAAAGAACAATTTTTTGATCAGAAAAATAATACTTAAAAGATTAGATTAGTTACAATATCACCAGATGTTAGATTAGTGATAGTTTTAAAATATTTTAGCTTTATCTTAATGACAACTTATGCAAGCGATGTCATTATAGATATTAGGACAGTAACATTCTAGACTTAACAAGTGGTAGTTTTCCATATTTCACCTGTAGTGAGATCTGTCTGTGGTTCAATGAGTTATTGTTTCCAGCATGAGGAGGATTGTTGTCTCAAACGATACTTCAGACATTGTGTACGCAGTAATATTAATTGACACTGATACAGGGAAAGTACTGCTTCATTTTATCTTCAAGAACTGACAGATGTTCCAAGATCATTCTTTATGTAATTTATCCTTGAGGATCTACTTCAGAAGAGAAAACATTTGCAGCTGCTTCTTTTCCATTTGTAGTTTCCACAGCATAAGTTTCTTTAAGAATTTGTCACTTGAGGTAACAGTAGCCCCATGGCTTCTTTGGTGCTGACTGACAGCTGACGGCTTTGAAAAGTTAACAGACCAAAATATGTATCCCTACGCCGAACCAAATGATCTGCAAAAACATGTGTTTAGCAGCTGTCACTTCTGACAGTCAGCTGTGAGCTGTCAGTCAGCACCAAAGAAGCCATGGGGCTTCTGTAGCTAGCTTGGCACACCACTTCTCATAATTCAATTACAATTACAATTCCAGATTTTCAGGAGTTCTTAAGTTCATAAAATCTTGTGAGAACTTTTTCCCTCAACAGCCAACAAATATTGGTGTGTATAACTAATTTGTCATGGCGAGAGCTTGCGTCAAGACACATTTGTTTGGAAGGTTTTGTTTTATAGCTCATGACTTAACATAGTTTGCAATTTGAATAATGTAGTCTAAAACACACAACCTCTGAAAGTTTGATTGTGAGAGTTTTCGCCACTAGAGCCTCACGATGTATGAAGAAATGAGCAGCGCCTGCGTTTGGAAATTATTGTTTTAGTCTTGTTGGTGCACCATCTGTAGGCTACAGACAAAAACACATTTTTCCAGCATAGTCTATTGTTCTCTAAGGTATTGTAGCTAATCCTGTTGACGTGTTTTAAAGTAATTTTGATCACAACAAAAATCGTTAAATAATGTCATCATCGTCAACAAATCTGATGTACCTACAATACAAGACATTTTTGACTGATGTCTTTTGACTAATCCAGCTGTAGGTCAAATATACACCCATCACTCAATTTTTGAGCTTCATTTTTAACAATATCTTAAGACCTATTATTAATACGACGAGAAATTTTATCATTTGACAATGGTTCTATATATACTTTCTCAGATGCTTCTCCTAAAATAGATTTAACAATTGGTTTGCGTGAAGACACACTCATATCTTCAACATCGATGTGAGGCTGAATCTTCATTCCTATTATCTCACATGGCTACTTGGACATCTTCAATAGTTCTTATCTTGTCAAATGACTATTTTATATTTAAATGTATTTTTAATATACTCAGAACCATGCTCTCATTAAACTTACTAAGTTTTTCCCCAACTCACCACACATCAAATAGTTTTCAGGGCCAATATAATAAGTGAATCCAATGTTCAGGTACTCTAATTGTTGTGAGCAATTGCATGAAACTCACTCTTGCAACTGGTCTTTTTCTCATTCATTTCTGCTTTCATATCCCACAGATTCATTGTCATTTTTTCATTTTTTTTTCAAAAACTTATCTATTTTAACATTAAAATCTTACCATAAATAAACACAAAACTTGAACTTCAAAAGCATCACACATCCAACAGACAACTCTCACTGTACACCCAACAAGAATGATCACATTGTTCTGATAGCGGCACATCTAACCTCAGCTTGAAGTATTGCCAACATAAACATTGGTGTGCTATGTATGATTGATCTCGAGGATTATAGGTCTAATATATATACTGCACCGCAAGAAATAAAAGTTTGAGAATCACTGGTTTAGATGTTACTTCCATAGCATTTGTTTTTGAATTTAAAGGTTGAATTTAAAGGAAGTGTACCTGCATGTGTGTGTAAGGAGAGTGGAAAATCATCTTAAGAAAAAATATGGTCAGTATACCTATCAGGTACTTGAACCTCAATAGTCTATTGCAAGAGTAATGCCTTAGACCTCACCAAAAGGTTGATTGCAGGCTACCGGAATTTCCATTAATACATACGAAAAAATTTCTCTTCCCAAAGTTCCTATCTTGATTATTGCCTTAAGTTTTAGATATGTATGGGCTCTTGTCTTGAAGGAAAATTACATAGTTCTGGTTCGTGTTGCTTTCAAAGTGAAGGTGTTGTTCTACTTTACCAACCTGTGTGTCATCATTTTCAGCTGAAGGCAGTGAAAACCAAATACAGGTGTATTTTCATTCGAATGGGAGTGACACCAACATTTTAGAAATTGTAGATGGAAGTGAATACAATTCCTCTAAATAAGTTACACACCCAGTTATTATCATTTTTGACCATCATTTTGTTTAAAAATTAATAATCCCCGAATTTTCCACCATTAAAATGCCATTCCAATACAAAATCAATACCTTTATTTTCTTATGGATTGGTATTTGAAGCACCTTTTAGAGAATATAAACAATCCATATATTTTTGGCTGTCAACATTGATCATATTGTACCTAACGTTGCTAGTGGTAAGTCCGGCGCCGTTTCAAGGACCAGTTCTTGCTTCTGTCAATAGGTGGAATTTCGAGATTGAAAATGATTCAGTGTTCGACTTATATTCACCACTGGAGGGTTATATTTAGATTTTAAGAAAAAATGGGTTTATACATGTTGCTATTAAAAACTGGGACAAAAAGCGATTTAAAAAAAATCTGGACAAATTTGTGTCCCTCCAAAACAGGACAATCCCCATTAATTGGTTCACATATTCACCCTATATGTTTATTAATAAAATTGGGGTGTATTAACATTTTTACAAAAATATAGAATTGATGGATATGTTTTATATCAAAAGCTATTAAATGGTTTAAATGCAAAGGTTATGTTATAAAAATGAAATGTTATGACAGTTATATTTTGGCATATTTGTGATTTGACTTAAATAAAAGTTAACTATATAAATGAATAAAATATTCTCTAGAATGACCTAGAACTGATATTATAGGATACTTAGATAGGTGCAAGCAAAGTATGTTTTACATTACATGTGTTTATAAAATGAATGACAAATTAGGTTACAGTACATACTGGTAGAGCGAAAAAAAAGTGACATGAAAACCATTATTTGAAATTTACAGTTAAAATTATATATCATGCAACATTTTAAAATATATAGTATTAACTTACAGTTAATAAACAAACAAAAGTCGATGAATATGTATGTAATTTAAAAGATGATTAGACATAGAATGCAAATGTAATATCCAAAACACATTTTTAAAGAAAAACAATGTGTACATACACAAGGTTAATAATAATAAGTTTTGAAGATGTTTAAAATATTAAGTTATTGATGTAACAGGATAGAATTAATTGAAATAAAAGTTTGTTTTATATACCATATGTTTTTTATGTAGGCCTGATAAAAGTTTTGTTGGTCTCTGTCTAACAAACATCAGGTAAATTGAATCAGTCTCAAGAACCTGATCAGGAACATACACGATCATCAAACAGAAGCTCTTCTCACACATATACCTCGTAGCCGTTTGTTTTATGTTAAAAACCAAGTTAACCAACACACAATCACACCTGATAAAATGATACCACACTCAGCATTCTTCACAGCACACGCACCAACTAGGAGTCGGGGTAATTTAAACAATAATTATTCAGCTATGGCTTCATTCAAATTGTCTTAGCTTTAGTCTAAAAACAATTATTGAAATATAAAATTTTTTTTTTTATTTTCCATAATTTATATAGGACACACTGGGATCTTTATAGCACATGTAAGAAGGGGGGGATCCTTGCTTTCCCCCCCCCTTGCTTCTATCAAGGGGGGCAATGCCCCTTGTGCCCCCCTCCCCCTGTTACCCCGCCCCTGTGTACATAATTGCAAAGTTAGTAAACAAATTTCTAATCTACAAATAAGACTGCTTTTTTTTATTTTAAAAATCGTCTCCAGCCTTTAGTTATGAACCAAAGAATAAGATATAAGTTTAGCACATTTGAGCTTTTTTTAATTTTAACTACCATCTTGTATACGCACCAAAAAGAAGTAATTCATAGCACTTTTGCTTATATTATTTAAACTCTACCCATAGTTCCGATAAAAATACTACTTTAATAGTTTCTAAAGGCACTTAACAATCATAACTGTCTTTGACTAAGGCAGTGGGGGTATGATGACCCCCAAATATCCCCCCCCCCTTCTTATAACCCAAATTTAATCTTAACTACAACCTTGTCCTGAACGGTTAACACCTTATGTTATGTATAGCCTTTGTGTTTGTTATACTTTATATGCTATAGGCCTATTCTTGCTATGGATGGTAAATGCCTTGGCTTTGTTCCTCTCTATTAATACTTGTTTATTTTGTTGGTTTATATACAAGTATGTTATACTATCTTGTTTCTCCACTTAATAAATTCCATACTTAGCAATAATTGTTTAGTAAAAAATAATGCTGATTTAATCATTATAAATGTTTTGAAGAAAACAAAGGTACTTTAAATGTTAAAGTATAATTATGCAAATTACTATATTATATTAATTAGTTTTTTCAGTATTCCCTTCCACATCCTCTTTTCTCTTTTCCCTAAAACAAATGCCTGTGAGTATAAGGGTGGTTATCCCTAAATTGTTTACACTCCAATTTCATGTAAATGCGGGTAAATTTTTCTAAAAGATATTTTTCTCATCACCAAGTATAACCAAAAGCAGATGGTCCAGGCATTTAGTAAAAACGTGTGTGCAAAGAAACACCTGAAAGTAATGTCCTAGTTTGTGTCTTGGCTAGGTCTCATATATTTCATACTTGTGCAATGTGTTTTTCTGTCTGGCTCAGGCTAGTAAGGTGTGTTGCCATTGCTATCATGTTCTAACTGTTTGTTTCCTGGCGATTACAAACAACATTATTTGATCTTTAGTCTATAGTAAAATAAGATTGTTAGACAAGATAAGAGGCAATAGATAAGATGTCTACAATGGATGCGGTATATAACAGTGTATTAGTTTCTACTGGTAAACATCTGGTAAACATTGTGTAGCATGTCTTTCATAAACCTACAAAATCTAAACAAAAACTTGTCAGCGTTTGGGTATGTTATGGACCTGTAATTTAATTAAATATTCTGACTAAACTTTTTCAATACAATTCACAAGGGTTTGGTATCACGGTGTCCACATTTTGAAAAGTCAGGCAAGCTTGGTGGTCTACAGCCAAAATTTGGATAAGTAATTAATATATACAAGTTGAGTTTTACGTCATTCTTTGGAAATATTAAGTCGATTGAGATATTAAGCCTTCACATTGGAGCTGCAAGTATACCTTCTTCAGTTTTACATGTTCTCTCATAGCTTAAGTGTAGGTAATACATCACACACTTGACAAACTTTTAACATCCATTACTGTTTCCATCATATGGCTTGGGTCAGTCGATGTTACACTACCAGCTTGCTAGGCCTGTTGTAGCTTCATATTAATCTAACTTGAGACTAGGACAGGCACAACATACAGTCCTCGGCCGTTAATTTATCAATTCGAAAGAGTAAACCCACATTTCACCCATGTTAAATTTTTCGGCCATTTCGAGAATCGAACCTGGGACCCTTGGCTCAATAGACAGACAAACTACCAACTGAGCTAAGGTGTCAGATGAACTCTTCAAACTAACAGCTCTTTATTAGTAAACTTAACTCTTGCCCAAAGTACCAAGAATTTTAGAATTCCATTCACAAGACAATTTATATTTTTTTCAGTATCAAATAAAAGTCCTCCTTATCTCTAGTTGGCCACCCTAATCATCCATTCACAAGGACTAAAAACAAAATACGCTCACTGTTCTTGAATTGGTCAGGGAGACCAACAACATGGCCCCTGTGCCCCCCGTCCCTTTAGAGCTGCTAATGTATTGTGGTGGGGACTGTTTTGCTTAACTTTCCGCATTCACTTTGATTTTAAAAAAAATAGAAAGTAATTTTTGAACATTGGTTCACACCAGTTGCAGTTGCAGTCCTCTTAATTTTCCTCTCATTGTCTTCAATTATTAACCTTCACTTTCACAAATGAGTTCCGAGACCTCAAAGTCGGTTTTTAACAACACTGTTTTAGGCATTAACAAACTTCTACTGTTTTCACACACAAATATGTCTAAAAATAGAAAAATTCAACCATGCCAGTGTCTCTATAATTATAAATAAATTACATGGCTTCATAGCGCAGGCTACACAATACACAGATCACAAAAACACTACTGTCTAAAATGGACATCGACGATGCATCTATTGGTCACGGTGAGAACTTATGTAATAATTGATTTAAACTTATTGATGTAAATTGCTCGCCAAATAGTTTGTTCACAAAACCCAAGACTGGGGCCGACTATTTTTTTTAAATTTTTCTTTATCATTGCTTTACTTTTAATTTTTATTTAACCTCACAAAGACATTAATATATTTTTATATTGTATTATGATAAAAAAAATATTAATTTTGAAAGAAAGGATTAGTCTAATCAATCTTGTTCAATGTTACGGGTCATTGGTCACAAGAATCGTAAGTAAATTGCTAAACATTTGATCCAAGACCATTGCTCTCCGCTGCCCCTTGTAAGAAAGCAGATGGGGTGGGGGCAATGTACCCATGGCTCTGCTTTCTCTCCACCCTGCACCTATGGTCGAATGGTTTTGTCTTGATGGCTACTATAGTTTGCTTATATGAAAAGATGCAATAGTAGCTGCCTTATTTTTATCTATTGGTTTTGTAAACATCATCTGCTGACCCTCCAGGCGGTATTTAAATTCTTGTGATTTCCTTTTTGTTGACTCACTGTTTAAATGAGACTGTGTGAACTCATGTTTTTATGTTTGGCAATAAAATGTCTTTCAAGATCTCCCCTTCCGTATAGTGATACAGGAATGGCAATTGAGGTATACACTTAATTTGCAATGGTAACAAGTAGCTAGAGTTAACATTCTGCATGGAAATGGTAGTTTTTGGATTGGTTCGTTACACTGAAACTAGTACTCATTTCAATAGTTATTAATTTATCAACTAAAACAAAAACTATGACATAGTATAGCACCAGTATTATAAACGACTACTACTGGCAAGTGGCATGACAAGGGGGGAGGGAGGGGTGCATAAGCCACGACCTTGAAGAGCCCTGCGCCAATGCCACTGGTAAGTTTTGGTGTTATTTGGTGCTATTGATCTTTTTTCGGACAAGGTGCCTATTATATTATATGTTATTCTAACTCCACCCTTTAAGCCGATCGCAAGTGACCATTTTCCAACCCCTGTACGAGACTATTTAATACTTTGTGTAAAGATGGTAAGATCCTTGACATTTAAACTGCTGAAAAAAATCTAGTTTGAGTAAGCACAGTTACTCTATTATCTTATGTGTCGAAAGTCTAAATGTTATTTGCCTTTTAGAAATTTCTAGTTGGATCATTGGCTATTTTTAAGTCCTAGCATACAGCGCAATAGAGACAATTCCGGTTATCAAGCGGTGCTACAAATATTACACCAAAATAAGTAGAGGCTCGAATCCTCAAATCCCTAGAATCCTATGGTATTTGAGAGTTGTAAAATCCAAAAAAATTGTCTCAAATACAATCAAATTATGAAGAGCTTGACTTGATCAAACGATTTTAAACCATTGGCAAAATGAACTATATATACACTGTGTTTTGGAGGGCCACAAAATTATATTAATATATATAATAAATAAATTTACTAAAAATGTGTTCTCTTGGTTGCTTATAATGTACTAGACGTGACATACAAATTAGCATCTGTCAATGGCAACTTATAACTTTTTTTATTCAATTTTAAATACTTTCACATTAACTTAAATTGTATATTTTTAAAGACTCAAGGATTCAAATTGAAGTTTGAGATTAAAAAAAATTTAAGATTCAGATTTATGATTCAGGTTTGAGAGACATAGGATTCCACCCATCCCTGAAAATAAGCCATTCTTTTCCATTTCTACTGTCTAATCATATTTTCTGAAGAAGAAAATATATAACCATTAGTGTAATTAGTACATACGCCTATAACTTAGACAGGTAGTAAGACACTGTGTTAAAAAATACCTTGAACATGATTAATCAATTTCTATCATTTGAATTATTTCTCTCATCTTCCAATATAATTTATGTTCATATACCAATAGCCATATTTAAAACAATCCACTACAAAATATTTTACTCAATATTTTAATTGAAATACTAACATAATTTGGCTGACATTCTTTATCTCTCACAATAGTAGGGTAGTTACAAAATCCAGAAACCTAGAAATCTGAAACTGCATTCTTACCATACAAAACCTAATCTTGTGAAATTGAGCATTTTATAAAATTATACTTTGGCGAGCCTGAAACCTTTGACGTCTTGACCACCAGTTTGGGTAACTGGAACTGGTTATTCACTTTGGGAGTTTTGTCTTTTAACTTAATATATTTCCGAGCTTGATGCCTCCCACCACGTGAGCCAATAGTGTGCATTACAAGTGCCATGGATATCTCTACTATCAAGAAACATATCAAGCTGGTGCTTGGCATAGGCTGGCGTGACACTTGAAATAACTCAGAGGGCTCCCTTAACCAAGAAATGTTAAACTTTACTTACATAGTTAGTGAAATGAAATCTTTTAGGTGTGCTTCTCAGTCATATTTTTATTTTATTTAAATCCATAGTGAGCCTAACATATTATACATCACGGTAACCCATTTGGGAATCTAAAAATGGTTTTAGTGATTCTTGAACATATTAAAACAATATTTATTTACTTCCTGATAGTGATTTAATTTCTGTATTTTTCTCAAACAATGGGATTTGTTTTTGTCTTTGTAGTAAAAGAGAAGATTAGAACTATCAACTATCAAATGTTTGTTGTGTATAGTATTACAGTGAATAGTAGAACTGTTGACTACTCTGAATGTTTGTGTTGTATAGTATTACAGTGAAGAGTAGAACTGTTGACTACTCTGAATGTTTGTGTTGTATAGTATTACAGTGAAGAGTAGAACTGTTGACTACTCTGAATGTTTGTGTTGTATAGTATTACAGTGAAGAGTAGAACTGTTGACTACTCTGTTTGTGTTGTATAGTATTACAGTGAATAGTAGAACTGTTGACTACTCTGAATGTTTGTGTTGTATAGTATTACAGTGAAGAGTAGAACTGTTGACTACTCTGAATGTTTGTGTTGTATAGTATTAAAGGAAAGAGGCGAACGACTGACCAATATGAAGAGGCCTCGGAAGCCATGACAGAACTAGGAAAACTAGCGTCCGCAAATCCCAAGCTATGTGCGACTGATGGAGGCCAGATTATCTCACTGGCTTACATGAACCTTGAGGCTTTCCCCTGTAATCTGGTGGACAAATATGCAAGCTCTATGCACACTCTGGATCTAACTGACAACAAATTTAGGTGAGTGCTTTTCTAAAAAATCTATTCAAGCTATCTTGAAGAACAAATGTTACACTGTACAAACATACACACTTGCATAATAAAGTTTTCTGTTCTAAACACTAATGAAATAACTCCACACGAGTCTTTAAACATAATATAATTATTCTTTTATACTTCTTTATAAATTATTTGCAAAAATTGAAACTTCTTCTAAAAAACCTACAAAAGACACTTTTGTATTAAAAATGTAGGGTCAAACCTTACATAAAACCTTTATCACTATTGAACTATTTTTACAGTACTCTTGAACTGATATTCACGATTACTTATTTCAAGCATGTATAATGACTTGTCTTCTCCTTGTAGAAATGTGGATTTTCTGTCCGAGTTTGTGAACCTTAACTCCCTAATACTTGACCACAACAGCATTGACTCGGACACAGTTTTCCCAGCCCTCCCTAACTTGGAACTCTTGTGGCTTAACAACAATCAAGTTTCCCACTTATTCTATTTTATCAATAACCTCCAGAAGAGTTGTCCCAATCTCCATTATTTGAGTTTGATGGGCAACACTGCGGTGTTGAGCCAGCTGAATGACGGGACCTTCTATGATCAACTACAATACAGGTAAGCGTGCTTGTTTGTCCTATCTTAGAGATTGTTCTAGATTCAACATATCGAGGACATGAACATTGGCACTAAAAATGGCATAAACACATTTAATCTACAGTCCAATATTCGTAGGAAGAACCTATTAGCTCACAACTAAAAAGTTATTATATCTTCTTTTGTGTATTCATATGTCTTTGTCAAGTCATGTGATCTGCAGCTGTTACTTTTGATAAATATTATCAATACATATCAAATAGTACTAATAATATTTAGTAATATATTGGTTTTATCTAAAAGGCTCTTCTTATGAAAATTAGCTAGTATAATATAATACCCAGACCTAAGTCTGTTAACTCCAGCTAGGTTGACAAAATACATCCTAGCCCATCATTACTGATATAATCTTGTTTCCTTACTATAGTTATAGTTTTCACATATTCATTAAACACTGCTGTTAAATTTGTTTGCATCACTTTGAGACTAAATATCTGACACTCTTGTACCAATAGCTACTTTGACACGTCAAACTATTGCACCATTGACCATTTTTGAAGTTGGGATTAAAATTCTAGTCCAGTGTATTGAGGGTGATTTTTCTTACTTGCTATTCACACTAACCATTCAAATTCTGGTGGATTTTCTCTAGATTGTTCCTTCCTGATTTTTATTTATTTATAAAATTAAATGCGAATAGAATGAACACGTAGTAAGACTTGTCGAAAAGCTCTTAATCAGGTATATCTCGGTGCTAGAGAACTCAACCAACGTTCTCAGATATGACAGGCAGGATTGTCTCACTGCTAGGGAACTCGACTGATGTGCTCAGCACTTTGTTAGGACTGTCTCACTGCTAGGGAACTCGACTGACGTGCTCAGCACTTTGTTAAGACTGCCTCACTGCTAGGGAACTTGACTGATGTGCTCAGCACTTTGTTAGGACTGTCTCACTGCTAGGGAACTCGACTGATGTGCTCAGCACTTTGTTAGGACTGTCTCACTGTTAGGGAACTCGACTGACGTGCTCAGCACTTTGTTAAGACTGCCTCACTGCTAGGGAACTCGACTGATGTGCTCAGCACTTATGTTAGGACTGTCTCACTGTTAGGGAACTCGAATGACGTGCTAAGCCTTTTGATAGGATTGTCCCACTGCTAGGGAACTTAACTGACCTTCTTAACTCTCACAGACAGGATTGTTTCAGTGTTAGTCGAATGGGGGACAAGGAGAGGTAAAGGGGGTATTTTCCCCACGCCTTCCCAAGAATTATTTTAATACAAACTTGGATCATATGAAATTTAACTAAACTTTAGGGCATCAGAGATGTGTCGAAAGTATAAGCTACATTTTAAGACAATGCTTATGACTCGTTTGTTAATGTTTACTTTTGCATACATCAGAAGTGCTCCTATAATGGAGAATGAGGATGGGTTGGGTAGATTAAAAACTTACCCAAAACTTAATATATAAAAAGGTATTGCCTTATTTATTGCTTAAAAAACAAACATAATATCAAATGTGGAAGAAACATAATCTATAACTAGTTTCTACTATTTTGAGAGCATTATTGTTTTAAGTAATTAAATAAACACAAGCTAAGTGTAGTTAACACCTGGGAACAGACTTAAAAAGACTTTAGATTCCCTCGTCCTACATATTATTTCGTATCACCATCAGAACTATGTAATTTCAACCTGGTAAACCTTGATGGTCTTGGGGTAAAGTTGTTTGTGGGTTCAAACCCAGTAGGGGTTGATTAATTTTTTCCAGGCAATTAATATTTATAGCACAATTTTCTTTGGAGGGGAAGTAAAGTTTTCGGTTCCATTGTGTAAGGTAAATGAAAATACCTCTCCCCGGAAAATTGGTAGACTCGTCTGCTCTCGCTCATAGAACTTATCGTATGCTGATATAATTAATCGGTTTAGTGTGCAGTTACATGTGTACAATCTTGACTCAGGAAATACCAATACAACTTAGAAAAACAATTTACTCTTAAATGAGGCTAGAAATGTGAAACAGTTGTTCACAAGGGGTCATCCATAAACCACTTAAAGCTTTTTATTATCCTTTTAGTCAAACCTCTCACCCCCACTCCCACCCTCCCCCATGTAACACTATGTAGACATTTAGCCAGACCCCACTCCCCCCAGTATGCGGAGTACATACATTTCTCAAAGGGTGAATGTGACTATTTCATAGGAATGTTTTTGTGATAGTAAAAGAGGGACTGACTTTGCATAACTGCACATATTGACAAATATTTGAAAAGTAAATAGCCTTTCTAAAATTGTTATCAGTCTTGCAAAGTATGTTTTTGAATATATTACTTTTCATGTAAGTACTAGTACATACAGGATGTGTGTGATAGCTTACATCAGACAAAACCTCTGCTGTATTTATGTCATGGATGTTAGGTTTGCGATCTGAGTAAGAACTAGACTATGATGGCTACAGATAGGGAATTTCATCAAAAATATGGAAAAGTCAGGAAATTTAAATACTTGACTAATTCTGTACTTCACCATTTAAACAAAAGTGATAGAATTGGTTTCTCGTGTTAAGAAAATGCATTTCCAAGATATGGCAATCTTAACATGAGATGGCTGTACAGGGTTCGCACATTTACACAGAGATACAAATAATTAAGACATATAACATTAAATTCTGTAAAAATAACTTAAAGGAATGTAGCTTAGAATTTCCCGAAAATATGTGATCATAATAAATGGAAAAAACTCTCACTCACCAAGAAAAATGGTAAAAAGGTTAAGTAATTCTTAGTGAAAAAATAATGAAATTCTCTAATAAAAGTTTTGTAGCCATCCTGAAGACAGCAGCACTACCATGTGTTGACTAGACTGGGCCTGTCTTGTTGTGGCGCTACGTGATATGACCATCCAATACTTGATGCTGGCACAAGACCTCTTTCATAGTAATACTATCATCATATAGACACTTTTAGGTAGTATACAACATTTCTAAATTATATTTTGGATTAGTACACAATTTAACTTTTACTAATTATCAATACCCAAACTCATGTCTTGATTCACCATTGATCCTGGATCCTGGCGTCATTCTAAAAAAAAACTAGATGGCCAATGAAGCAGAGGTTGGGGTTTGAATACCGGTCGGTTGTACTAAGAGTGGCTTTTCCTAAATGGGTTTATACTCTCCCTCCATGTTAATGAGGGTAGGTTCTACCTGTTTATTCCTACTTCATTAGATAAAAATAACAAAAAATTAATAGTATAAATACAATTTTACTACACCATTGTACAAAATGTGTACTAAATAACAACCAAACAAATCTTGTATAGTAGTTATTATTATATATATTTATTTATCACCATGTCTTACTACCTGTTAAGGTTATACTCTTTTATAATCACTCTATAGAGTAGGAATGAGTAAGGTAGAATCCCAAAGAAAATCTACCAGCATTTGCATGGAGGGAGGGTGGGAAACCATTTAGGAAAGGCAACCCTCAGTAGACCCGACTGGGACTTTAATCCCATCTCCATATCATCAGCTGTATAGTATACTGAAACATTGACACCTTAGACCATGCTGCCACCGTAGTGGGTGTATAATAGTTGCATTTATAGACATACACAGATTTATCAGAAGGGAGAAGGTATAGGCTTAAATAACCTATCTTTCAAAAATAATTAAGGGTATTTGGAGCTTTACATTTCATAACATGCTGCTGGTACGAAGAAATAACACTATTGATGGACTCCTCAAACCTGCCTTGAGATAAATGCTGTGCTTTTTCTTCCTTCCATTTCACTACAACATCTTTTTGAGAAACTTCTACTTTTTTTCTGGGTATCACTTTCCATTCCATACACATTAAATAAAGCAATGAACAAGTTTTCTTTTTTTTTAAACTTAATTTTTGTATTTGTACTAACACAAACGATTATTCACAGCGTATATAAAAGAATGTGCCTTAGGAATCTAAATTATTCTTAAACTGAACTAAACTTATAAACCTGCTGTGAAAGACAGCAGTTATCAAACTAAAATCACGTGAGGGGTCAGTGGATTGGGCAGGTCTAAACAAATGCTGTGAGTAAGAATATGTCACTATCATGCGCATGAAAATATATACTTTCGATAGCGCTTGGCGTTTGTAGTCTAGGGCGGACAAAACCACCCAAGCGCATTTGAAATATCGATAATCAAAAAGTAAGTGCTAGACTTGCATTTTGTGGATATTCGGAGGTTATCTTTAAGTATGTTTATTAAAGGTTAAAACATGAACAATAGTATTATTTTTTGACATTAGAATTTGAGTATAAGATCTGTGTTATGTAACGCTTTGCTGTACACCACCCTCCCCACATGTAATGCCATGTAGACATTAGATCTCCCTCCATCCCCCAACAAAGCATTAAGTGGTTTATGGATGAACCTAATTCAAAAATGTTATTAACTTATGAGTCTTTTTGCCACTAGATTGCCTAGAAACCAAATCCAAGACTTCTTGTTCTTACAGGCTGTTTGTGATCTCATGGTTTGACCATCTTGTTCACCTGGATGACCAAACAGTGACCAATGATCAACGACTTGAGGCAGAGCGACTATTCAAGCGACCCCTTGGTTCACTCCCACCTTATTTGCGCAACATTCGTAAAGGATTCAGCCTCTTCACCAGCAAGTATGACAGTTGGTTTCGTTGTGGATCTCACAACACAGTGGTATGAGGAGAATCAGGAATTTATTATTTGACAACATTGTCGACCCAATTTTTATCAATGGTAACATTTTATGCTACACAGAAAATAGAAGTATATAATAAATGTTTGTCTAATTCTAAGCATTAAAGTATTTATGTATATGTTTGTATATTTTTTCCTTTAGTGAAAATGCAAAAGAACTATTGCTATAACTTATTTACATTAGAGTTTTATATTAAATTGGGCAGTAAAATATGTGCTCAGTAATAATTATCTTAATTTGTTAGATAAACTTTTAATGACATTGGAATAATAATTGAGAAATATTTTTCTACAATTGGTGCACTAATTTTCAGGTATTTAAATCATTACATGTCAAGTGAGTAAAAATATTTGTATACTAGAATCACTACTGTTATGTATAGTAATATATCAACTACAAATAATGTTTGATGGAAGATTAAGACTGATACAATTTACCTCTGTTATCAATAGTAAATGTCATAAAACTAATCTTGATTAGAAACAATTTATTTTATCAAGTATTACACATAGTTTTTAATGAAATAAATTTAAAAGGACAAATTATTTTGTAGACATATGTTATCGATAAGTTGCCGCCTGACACAGTGTCTTACTTTATACTTGCGATCATAATTTTTTTTAAATATTCTCAGGATGTCTGATAAAGATCAGCTAACTAATAGTAATCAATTGACTCATAAAGATCAGTTAACTCGCAAGAGAAAGGTTTTTACAATAGGCGATAAGATTTTGATAATTCGTGATCTGGAAAGAGGTACTTCACAGTCAAAACTGGCACGAGAGTTGAATATCCAACAGTCAACTGTCAGTCGTATGTGGAAGAACAGAGACAAAATTATATCTGCATTTCAAAATGACCAGTTAAAGTGCAAGCGATTAAGGTCTTTAAAAAATGGAGATGATTCCCTGTCTGGGTGGCTCAATAAGAAGCCTCTAGCTCTTCAACCCAAGCCGGAGCCTGGGACTGCGCAGTCTCCCAATGAAACTAGATCACAAGGTAGCCAAGGATGGTTGCAAAAGTTTGCAGTGAAGCATAATGTTGTGATTACTAGTGTTGCTGTGAATGGTGGACCTTACTTATCAAACTCTTCCAACTCTCAACTGTCCATCACTCCAAACTCTCAGTTGTCTATTACTCCAAACTCTCAGTTGTCTATCACTCCCAATCCTCAGTTGTCTATCACTCCTAATTCACATCTGTCCATTACTCCCAACTCTCATATTTCCATCAAACCTAGCTCGCAGCTGTTGGTCACTGCTAACTCTCACATGTCCATCACTTCCAATCCTCCGACACACCAAGCTTCCATTTCTGTGGTAGCAACACCACACACTGCAGACTGGCTTGGTAGCACATGGCAGAACCTCCGCAGATACTATCTGGACAACGACATCTTCCATATTGATGAGACAGGATTGTTCTTCAGGTTGACCCCTGACAAAACAATGACTTGTCTGGGTGAACATTGTTTTGGTGGTAAACTTGCAAACGAGAGACTTACTGTTGTTGTAGGCACCAACTTGACAGGTTCAGAGAAACGAAGACTTTTGGTAGTAGGCAAACACAATAATCCTCAGCTATTGAAGAATGTGAAAGTTCTACCTGTGGGCTATTTTACCAACCACAAGGCTTGGATGACGTCAGAGATGTTTGAGTCTGAACTGCACCAGTGGGATCAGGAACTTAAATTAAAGGGTCGCCGGATTATGCTTCTCGTAAGTGACTGTTCCGCTCACCCGCGTATGCCAGAATTGAAATTTATCAAACTCATCTATCTCCCCTACCATGTAGCCGCCGTGCGTCAGCCTATGGGACGAGGCATCTTTCGAAGCTTTAAGACTCAGTATAGAAGGCTGCTTCTCCTAAAGTTGATAGACTGCATGGACAGGCATGTATTGCCACTTATCACTGTCATGGATGCCATCCAGATGTTGTTTAAGGCTTGGCTACGAGTCCCTGTCGAGATGATAAAGAGCTGTTTCCAACAGACTGGCCTCACCAAGTCCACCGTAGAGAGTAGTTTTTTTGAGGAATATGAAGATGATATTCCACTCTCGTTATGGCTGAGAAACTGCAAGTTTTCTCAATTTGACAACTGCAAGGACACCATAGATTGGTACGTGGAGGTCGACAGTGAACTTCAGACGTCTGAAGAAGTGGAGGAACGGGATTTGGATGATCAGGAGGATGAGGATGCAGAATGTGACCTTGAGGTGAAAAAGGACTCTGGAGAATTCAGTGACAATCAAGAGGTTTCATTTACAGAGGCATTGAGAGCCTTGAGGAAAGTTTCTAAGTTCTTTGAACAACAAACTGTTGCACCAGATGTGCTAGAAAATGTTTTAAGTGTTGAGAATACTTTAGAGAAAATGATCTTAAACTCAGAAAGTGAATGAATGAATAATAAACTATTTAACATTATAAAAAATTCAAAGGATAAAAGATGCTTGCTTAGTGTTCTGGATAATCAAGAGTATATTATGTTTAATAAAGTTTTTGTGGATTTTATTTATTTAAATGCTACATAGATCTAGTTAAGTTTTATCTTGTTATAATTTTGGAGAGTTTTGTAAATCTTTATAAGATCTATTGAAAAGTATGTCTGTGTCTTGAAGCCAGATTGATTTGAATGCTTCCGAGCAAAAAGCTGAGATTTTAAGATGGCTTCCATTCTTTGAGTGTCTCTAAGATACAGTATTTTCACTGAACTTTTATAAATATTTTAAATCAACATAAGTATTAAACCTGTATGAAATTTAGTTTTAAATTTTATCCAAACTGTAACGTTTGTTAGTAGAGTTTTGAATCAAAGCTCGTTAGAATGTTTGTAAATGTGTGAATAGTCAATCATTTTACAACAACTTATTTATACACACACAAAGATAATCTTTCCAAGGAATAGATATTCTAAATCATTTCATTTTAAAAGAAAATTAAAATAATTCAATATTCAAGCTTTGTAAAATGTAGCTAAAGAATAGGGTTCTATGATACATTTGTCTTATTGTTTGGTAGGGTTGATGTAGAAATGTTAATAAGTACCTTGTGTACAAGCTCTTATGATAAAATATAGACCATGAAAACGATAGACGTGAATGTGTAGTGAACAATTTGTTGGGAACATTAAATTTAATACAATGCTATCATGATGTATAAACATATTTTTTTACTCTGAACTTTGACAAAATTTAACTATATTTTTACTACTATCTTACTGGAACTAATATTAACTGTCAAAATAGACAGCTGAAGAACATGATTTGACCAATGAATATATGAAAATAGATCTAGTATATTTTGTAACTGTCGTATACTTATGATCGGATGACAATCCTCTATAGATGCAAAGGTGTTGAAAGCTATGCAGAGCATTCATTTTGTGTTTATTAATATTAAATAGATGTATAATTCATTCCCATGTTGCACTGCCTGAATGCTATTAGGACTCTTAGTCTAGTCTTGCATTGAAGGTGTTCCCACTATCATACTTGTTTTTAAAACATGTCTATAATTTATTATAATGTTTGTACACAAGTTCACTTTTACCCATCTAATGACCCCCTATACAAACACGTTAGTTGACCATTGCACTTAATTTATTATAATTACATTTTACTCTCAGCTTTAAATAAATAACAGGTGTATAAAATTTATCTGTTAGTTGTTTTTTCCTTATATTTATTTTTCGATCATTTTTATAACAAAAGATGGTTGACATTAATGTTACACTAATAAGCTCCAACTTTAACATTGTCTAACATGTTATTTTTATGCTCTGAAAAAAATCCTCCATTCTCTGAACCTCTAGGACTTTAGGAAAATAATAATTTTAACTGTAAAATATGAGCTTCAAAATGTTTTTACTGATTTTATCAGCTTAATTTTGGTTTGGTCATCAAAATTTCAGTGCATTTGTTTTAACAAGGAATGAGCATTTTTAATAGGAGTTTTCCTGAAGGTAAATATTTAATTGTTTTCAAGGTCTTAGGGAATCCGGGTGGTTATGAATTCATGGGAAGTTTGAGAATAAGTCATCATAGATATAATCATTATAATTTACCCTCGGAACTCTCTTCATTGACCTGTTTTTACCAGCGTGACAGATTTCCCCCCTATGGTTACATGATCATTTTGAATTGGTTGACTTAGTCTCAACTACTGCAATATTTCATATCAAATATGGTGTTTTTAAAGTACAATGCTTCTTATTACACATTCAGGCTTTTAAAAAATGTCAATAGCACATTTAGGGCCACAGATGAGAAGGGGGAGATTTTACAAGAAATTGTACCATTATTTGACTTGAAATAAAATGTAAAACACTAATAAACAAATAATACCCCTTGTGTACCCCAGTCAATAATAGTAGGATTGTAAATCCCTACACCAACTAATTGTGGGATCATTGTAATGTCACAGAGGTCAAATGTGAACACATGGCTTTACTCTGCTCACAACCAACTGGCAACAAAACAATTTAGTCAGAAATACCAAATCTTATTGATAACTTTTGTAGAATCTCGGGTGGGTGGCTACAGTTTCAGAGCATTGGATTTTTGCATTTACCAATTTATTTTTTCTGATAATAGCTGTGATAACTTATTAACACTATTACAATTTATTTTAATATATATTTTTAAAGAGAGAGAGAGAAATTTTATTGACAAATATTGTTTCATTAGTGTGTTTATATATGTATTTTTAATGTGTTCATGTAGCATCTATATTGTTTATCTTGTTCGTTAATGTTTCTACTATTCTGTTTTTTACTGATTGGTCAAATGAAAATTGTTAGTTCTCAAAATATTTCCAATCTTAATTCGGGGTTGTCTTAATCTCTATGCCTTGACCAAATTCAGTATTATTTTAACTTTTTTTTGATCCGAGTTGGACTGTGTTTTTATTGCTCTTGCAGTTTATAACTACACTTTTGAAATCATCATAACTTTATATGTACGTCGATTAAGGGTGGGGATGAATCTCTTAATTTGAGATTCACAGAGGGGAACACATTTATTCCTTACTTGGTAGATGGCACAGATACACTGTGATTTCTCAAATTTGGGGAAACTGAAATAAAATGTTACGATACTTTTACACTTTGAACAAAAAATGTAACCAAAATAGTATATTTTGTTCAAACATCAAAATTTTAGCCTTAATATATACCGTATTGAATAGAAAATAGCCACACTTTTTTCCCCAAAAATAGTCTTTATAAAACCTTAGTGCAGTCTATAATCGCACCCTTAACCCTGTCCCGGCCCAACCGCTTGAAAGTGCTCACTATTAATTTATTGTTCCCGACAAAAGCGCTCGCCGTATTTCGGCAATCTCTAAGCTATCTGTTGAGTTATTTACTAAATATTTTATATTTAGTTGTTATTTTTGGATATAGAGGTCTTTGGGTGGTCTATCTTATATGAAATTAATTATTTTTTAACGCTGTTGGCTTAACTGATTGTTTTGCTTTAGAATGGCCTCCTTACAAGATGATATTATTGTTTCGGAGTTCACTAAAGACATATCTGGCAGTGAATCTGATAGTTATGACGATAACTATATTGATATTGAGTGTAATAATGATAATGAAGATGCTGAATTATTTGTTAAAAGCTATGATTATCTGGAAAACAATTTAAATCAGGGTGGTGACTGCGCTGGTATTGTAAGGCATTTTCAACCACCTTGGTTGACATTTACTGACAGACTACAATTTGATGTTCCGAGTGAATATGTGAGCAATACTGGTCCTATGCATGTTTTACCCGTAGGTTCCAATGAAATATGTTATACTAAACTAGTATTGGGTAATAACGTTTTTTATCAGTTTGCTGAAAATACAACTAAATATTCCACGTCTAGGCAACAAAAATAAAGGGGATAGTTATAATAGGGCCGGGAAATGGTTGAGGACCCCTTACACGATCAATATTATTGAAGCAATGTTATTGTATCAAGATATTACATGAAAATGTTTCGCCCTTAGACGGTCACTATTATTGTGCAATATTATTGAACTACTTTGTCAACGAAAGTGTTGGCTATCTGAAATGAAATATAGCATTCATTAAAAGTCATACTTAATGTATAATTGTATTTATTGATGTTTTAATACAAAAATTTAAACTAATACTATTCCCTAAAACTTTCTTTTTTGCACTTGGGGTGCTTTCAGATCAGTCACATTGAATACTCAGAGATCCTTGAAATAATAAAAGCAAGTTTTTCTCAGACATAAACATTGCTGGTCATTCCATTTACAAGATTAGATAAAACAGAACCACCATAGAAGGAAACGTACAATCTTTCAGAAGGTTGCAAGCAGACTGGGCTATATTGCGCAATAATTACCTTACACATTACGGTACATTATATTGACAAAGCCTCATTAAAAATTAAACATTCTTAACTTCTTCGATAAATCGTACAAACCTTCAATATAACCCTTACACGATCAATATTACTGTGCAATAATATTGATTCTGTAAGGGGCCCTTTAGATAATATGTAACAAATGTTGTACATTTGAGGACTGCATATATCGATATAATATATAGCTTAGCTTCAAAAAGTTATTTACAAATAGATGGGCCCTGAAACTCTTAATACAAATTTATCTTTGAGCCAAAATGGCCAACGGAATTAAATAGTAAAACCTTCTATAGCGCCTACTACTGTTTCTGCATATTTTTGGTGACTTTTTGTTGCTGTCTATTGGTCACTTCCATTATTCTGTGGTGACAATTTAGTGTATCTGTTTACCAAGTTTGAAATATTACCCAAAACAGATTAGGTTTAAAAAAGCATCTCTTGGCCAATGATGATGATGTTTATAGCAAAACATTTTAAAAAACTTAATAATAATGCATGTAAATACTATGAGCATTAGGAAAACTAAAGGAAATATGATATTGTTATTTTCCTAGCACGGTGTCTTACTATCCATTTGGGTTGTACACTCATTAATTATTAATGAAGGAAATTATTTTCAAACATTTTGCTACACACTGAGCTGGAACAAACTGTCACATATTTTAATATGAAGTGTAATATAAATAAATGTCATAAAACTTGTCAAACACTGATTTTACAAATGAAGCCTTAATCTAGTGAAATTTAAATAATACATTTTTATGTTGTGACATATTAATTTCAAAAATTATTCAATTAAATTAATTGTATTTAAAGATTCAAGTTTTGAAAATCACTCTTTAACTAAATTAATCAAAATCTTTTAATGAATCATGAAAGATGCATGATGTAGGCCTGGTGAAATGTTAGATCTTGACGCTGAGCCAAGAGAAACACAATTTTCTTAGAATGACAATAATGTAAATTGTAAATTAGAACATGTTAAAATTACTATACACTATTTATTATAATTTAAGTATTTGTTTCATAAATTATTATTTTTAATTTTTATTTGCTTTCTTTCAAAATGGATTCATTTTCAGACAAATATTTTTTTTTCCCTATCAAAGGGATCATATTTTTAGGGTGTGGCCTATACATGGCAGAGATTTATTTTCGAGCCAGTACAGATTATCAATGTTAGCTCATAGCTTAACATCACAATACTGAAATAATATTAGTCTCTTCAATCATCACATGCCTTTTATGTAAATACAAATTTTTGGCAACAGAATAAAACTGGCATATAAAGTTAATTTCAAAACAAATCCACATTTAAAGTACAGTTTAATTATTAGTGAGTAAAGCCCTCTGCACACCAGTCAGATAATACTGGTACCGTTTGTTGTCGGACACATTGTTTTCTATGAGGCACCACGCACCACTACTTGTTTTTGATTCTACCTGCTCATGTCTGCTAGCTCGCAACTAGACATGTCAATCACCAGTTGCTCATTAAAAATTGAATCAATTTATTTACTGTTTGATGTGATGTGTTCTTTGTTAGTGAAAACTAAGGTCATCCTAAGGAAAATATTAGTTTTGTACAAATCATTGACCTCTCAAGCATGACTTACATCAGGTAATGAAACCCTGACTTAATTTCTGCAGTGCAATATTTCAAGCGTAACGCTACACAAAACATTTTGTAACTTAAAAACTAATAACAAGACAAATCTGAAAAAATTACAGGAGATACAAAATATATTAGCCTACTCATTAAAAATAAACTCACGATTCCAGTTGTCTTTGTGATAAATAGGGGCCTAGCTGCTTTCAAATTCTTAGATCCTGGTTTCTGTATCTTAATTTTCAAAACAAGGCACCTCAAACAACTCTGGATTCCTGGGGTACACCTTACATCTTCTCTTCTGACTCTTTGTACACACTGCAGTCCTCTTCATACAAGCCCTTTGAAAATGTAAGAATTGAGAATTATTGTAACACTCAGTAGGTGTTTGAAAACATTTTAGTGACACACTTTGTTCTACTTTCTTTCACTAAGATAGGCTTCTAACAGTTGGTCCTGGAAGTTTACCCTACCCATGTACTTACTGATTTCATAACTTTTCTCTCCCCCTTTTTTTTGGCCATGCATACAATTGTTTCTATATAAACACTGTGTTTTCTTATAGTTAATAGCATGGTAACATCTCTCTTCTCTTTCCACTTCCTTTTTGTGCATTCATCACTTCTCCCTTCTTCAACTTTTTCTTCAGTTTCAATGGCCTCCCCTTTTTGTTTAGTTTTACTGTACCAACAGCATCTGTGTCTTTAGTTAGTCTTTGGTGCAGGTCTGGACTACTGTAAGAAGTTGTCTATATACACACAAAGTATTCATGCATCCATGAGGCAGACATTGTCAGATGTGTACACAATACAGTTCCATAGGTAGCCATTGGTAGCACAGAGCTCGTACATTTCTGTGCCAAAATGTGCAGCGTCCGGGAGAGGCAACACCTCCACAGTAGCAGTTCCCTTCCAGGGGTGTATACTGATTGAAATTTCCTATTTAAGTGGTCAATCACAGGCATAATTTTATACAGTTTCCTGTTGTGTACACGTAGAAACTTGCAGACTAGTTGGACCACCTCTCCACTCATTACTTTGGGAAAGAAAGAGCTCTCAACATTGTTTCCTGATAAAACACATTTTTATGCTTCTTTTAGAAATAATAGGGCTAGAAGTACCCTTATCTCGTTAGAATCTGTTGGGGTCCACTTTAGAAATCGTGCTTTTCGGAACAATGCACTATTCACATATTCCTTTGCTAAATATTGTTCAGCATATTTATATTTCCATAACAAACAGGTCTATTATTTTGTTGTCAAAATATAGCTCAAAATAATTTATAGGACTAATTTTGCTGTCTATCTAAATGCTTTGGACGCCTCCATTGATGTTAGAAGGAAGAGATTGTAGAATGTTTATTATGTCACAATCATCCCATTCACCTTGAACTTCAACATTTTCTTCAACTTCATCTTCTCCAGAACTTCCCTGGGACTTCAAACTAAACACTTCACCATGATCTGATTCACTCCCACAAGTATTGTCAACGTCAACCAAAATAATAGTAATGTCATTGTCATTCAAAACACCTTGCGCACGCTCAGACATGAAAAAACCTCGCAAAAACTATAATTCAAAGAGTGAAATGCCAGACTCGCAAATAATTGTACTTACCTGACATCTACTGGTCAATTCTTAAACTAGATGCAGAAGCTTGTAAATGCATTATAAATAAATTGACAACTGGATGACATACACACTAGAGAGGTGTGAATTTGTTGACAAGTTAAACTGAACACTTACAATAGAGTCTTGAGTTCGAGACAGGGATGCATCCTAATGCATAGCACCCATCTAATAAAAACTTGACTCAATGTAAATAAATATTCCAGAGTGGATTAGGAGGTATGAATAATGTGAGGCCACATAGCAAAAAAAAAGAATTATAGACATATGATTACATGTTCAAAAAAATAAATCCACGCCTATGGCCACATGGTCTAAGGCGCTAATCTATCAATAGATTAGACTGCTGATGTCAGGGGAGATTGTGGTTCGAAAACAGTCGGGTGTACTGAGGGTGGTTTTTCCAGGATTGTATATATACACATGCAAATGTGGGTACACTTCCTCTAAACTCATCTTTCCTCATCCCTAACCCATTAATGTAGATAGTAAATAAGCTTAAAACCTGAATAGTTAGTAAGACGTTGTGCTAAGAATGTAATGTGTAAATATTATTTGTAGAGCTAAAAAATATTTTTTATATTATGTACACTCCATTTTCCCTGTAAGTAGAAAGCAGTCTTACCTTTATAAATTACACTATGGCCCTCTCTTGTAAGCTACACCATAGTGTAATCCACGATAAAATTACTATCTTTCAGGGTAAATGGATGTACCTCACGAATATTCATAAATTTCTATTTATTTAAAAACATATTAGTATGTAATTGTTCCATATAGTTTTGAGTATTGGATAGCTAGAGTTTGGTTTGGTCTGGTCCCAGTCACCTCAAACTCTCCAGACTATTTACTTCTTTACATCCAGTACAGCCAGGGTCAGTTTTTTGTTCAAGCCATATATTTCCCACTACCGGCTGGCTAGGCCGGTTGTAGCTTCATATGCCTTATAATATAACATAAGACTAGGACAGACACAACATCCAGTCCCCAGCTGTTAACTCATCACTGTGAAAGGGTAAACCCACATTTCATAAATTAAACATATTTTGGCCATGCCGGGAATCGAACCGGGACCCTTAGCTCAGTAGGCAGACACGCTACTAACTGTGCTAAGGTGTCAGATTATCAAGACTACTATAATTACAAATTAATATAAACTCCAAACTAAAAATGAACTAAAAGATAAATTCTACTATCCACAGTTATTATTTGAAGTTAAATAGAAGATAAACATAAAATGTTCCAATGCCTCATACGTTTAGTAACGGACTTAGTGGTAGAGTAGTTCTGGTGTGCGGTTCTTTAGTTTTTTAGTTGCCAGCAACTCGGTAATATCATCGCTCCAGTAATTCATATATAACTCAATCCTGACAACAGTTTAATATATCTTGAATAATACAGCTTTGATACTTTCTTACATGAAAGAAAATATAAAAGTCATCACAAAAGATAAATTAATCTAAATTCCCGAAAATATCTTGAAATTAGGAATTTGGAATTTACCATAAGGAGAAGATTATTTCCCTTGAATAATTTTGTTCTGAACTTACAAAAGACACCAAGCAATGTTGTTTAATACATCTATTGGTCACATTGGTATTTATCTAGAATGTATGTGCTCCAGACTAGACTTTAATTTAAAATAAACATAGCCCTTGATCAAATTAGTCTGAAGTTAGATTCATGAGATAAAAAAAGGAGAGGATAATCTTGTTAAAGTCTGAAGGGCTGGATTTACTTTCATGTATATCTTGCAGCTGTCAATTTTAATTGCTGTAATATGTAAATTAAGTTACATTTTGTCAATGCTATGGTTGCAACTCTCGAGCCTAAGCTAGCGCCATAGTCCACCAAGCAAGGTGATTCACATGGTTGCAACTCTCGAGCCTAAAGCTAGCGCCATAGTCCACCAAGCAAGGTGATTCACATGGTTGCAACTCTCGTTTGTACCTTCATTTATGGCGTCATGATCACTAAACATAACAAGGAGAGAAATTAGTGCTGAATACAAATTGAAGCAGGACAAAGAAACAAACACCTTTTTTGTGCAAAATTAGTGAGACTGCCGAGTGTGATGGGTAATGCTTCAAAGAGGCTCAAACATATTTTAACACACTAGATATTTGGTCACAACGAACAAATTGGGACATTGAACTTTATAATTATCTGGACCTCAACAAGATATAGCAATTATAGTTGAGATTCTAAAGTAAATGTGTATTTTTGGAGAAGGTAGGCTCAGAAACCAATCATAACTTTTATAAAATTAATGTTATAAAGTGTTTTTGATAAACTAATGTTTTTACTGTGAAGGCTTTTCAAAGAACAAACTCTTTCATAATCCTAGGGGCTGGCTCTTAACAATTTTAACATGGAATGTTGGAAATATTTTGAGATCCTTGGTTTCTAATTATTTTTATGTTTTCAAAATCATTGTTCAACACTTCTTAGTCACTCAGGATTCAAGTAATATTTATTTTTTTCCACTAATAATACTATTTCAACAAACTCTTCCTACAGAGTTGGAACACTGATGTAAATGTTAATAAAGGCCATTAGATATCTGCCCAAAAATATTTCTAAATTATTAATTTTATATTATCAGTAAATACTATCAGTGCTAATTCTAAAATACCATAAACAATGAATGTCACCTAAGATAAAGGGGTTTGAATACAGTAATGTGGCTGTTTTCATGACTAGTTGTGTTTAAGGTTACACCTCTTCTGGGCTTGAGTCAAGTTGATAAAATTGTTTCCAACGTAATTTCAGCGGTCATCCCAGAAGATGCATATGCAGTCAAAATGTTGGGAGAAATTTTATTAACTGGAAAAAAGGAAAAAAAAAAATTAAATGTGTGTATAGTGACATGAAAATGTGAACTTTTATGCTAATCCAAAATTAAATTTCTACTAGCATAATATTATGCGACTTTTATGTCATTCGTGATAAGTTGCGTTACTTTTTTGATTTAGTGGACTATCTTTAATTATGTTCAATGGTTTATTAAATATATTAATTTGGTATAATAATTGCTGACAAACTATGGTTTTTGTACATTATACAGGCCCATACATCAATTAACTTTTTATTTTATCCAACAACTATTAGTGTAATTAAATGGCCAATTACTGCCCAAGAAGGGGTATAAAAGTCCATAAAAATACCTTTTTTAACCTCAGGGCCACTGTTTCAATGTCAGGTTTTATGAGGTTAAATTATAACTCCAGGTTAAGAGGTTTATTACCTGTTTAAATACTAGGCTAACATATAACCTGAGCTTTAACTTCATGTTTCACCATCTCCAAGAAGGTCTGTAAAGGTTAGTAAGTAAAGTTAAAAGTTAAGTAGAAAACATGATGAGCACTATTTTTGTCAGCTGACTGTTCACAATATTCCTATGTTAAGGCAATTGGCCCTTTTCATTTGGCGTGGAAATGCAGAGCCATGGGAACAAATGGTTATCTTTAAGAATTTTTATTGTTTTGCAATTTATTTTTCGGAAACTGTTTGTTCAAGAATAGAAGTGTGTTGATCAAGTTATACTTTTTATATACACACCTCTATAATTTTAACAGTGATCAAATATCAATAAAATTGATATTTTTCAATAGAAAACTGCTGGCTTCATAATAAAAAATAAGAAAATATAACAATTAATAAACATCAATACATAGAATAGGTGGGAGCCTAGCTTTTGGAGATTTATAAAATGAGTATAATATCTATGGTGATTGAATAGTTTGGGCATTGAAGTAAGTGGATTTTGGTGGCAATCATTTTGAATATCAATTTAATAGTAAACAACAATCTATTTCTATAGTTGATACTGCATCGTTATATGGAAAAACAACTTTTACTTGAATGTTTAGTTGCTTTTTTGAGCACTGCACTTGATAAAGGCCTAGGTATTGTTGTATTAAGTAAGCTTACTAGAGTAATTAAAGTTTCAGTTGAAACCTGGACCCAGTAACTGAGAAACAAATATTCACACCCAACTGTTGTAGCCTAGTGTTGAAGCATAATATGAGCAGAGTAATATAAATAATTAGGCTCATTTGTTCTGCTAACTATATAGCTATGTAGGACCTTCTTGCAGCTAATTATCAAACCTATACTTTGTCTTGCAGACTTTTCCCTCATTTATGCACTAGTTCTACTCTAATTAGTCTTAGTTTTTGGAGGAAATTGTTTGTATTGGTTGGTAAAAAGTGTTTGAATCATATCAAACTCACAAATGTTATTAAACTTAAATAAGGTAATGATTATATTAACACATTTCAGCATTCATTTGTTTCCACTGCTGTCTAAAAATGTTTTTACAAGTGAAATTAGAGTTAAATTATACTACCAACTTAAGCATTCAACAAATTAACTTCAAGTCTACTAACCTTAACGGAAAAGGTTATTCAAATGGTAAACTACTAACCTCCACAGAAAAGGCTATTCAAGCGGTAAACTACTAACCTCCACAGAAAAGGCTATTCAAAAGTAAACTACTAACCTGAAGTTTTAACTTGAAGCAGAGATGCACCCACAGCCAAAGGCTCTCCCCCAGAAAATTAATTATATTTGATATGAAACAAATAATTTTGTGCACTAATTAGGGCTTTTCAAAAAAAAAATTTAATACTGCAAATATGCACTTAAATGAAAACTAGACTTGTGGTATCTTAATATTTTCGTGAAATGGTTAGTCTTTACTCTTTTTACCTAAAGTTTTGAAGTTGGTACAGTAATTGAAATTATTATTTTAAACACTACTGTATCAGAAAGAGGGGAAAAGGCAGTTGATATTATCATATGCCCCCACCCCCACCAACTGCCAATCCTGGGCGTGAAGAAGAATGTGTAGACACAGACCTGTTAACTAGTGGCGTACACAGTGACAGAAGGTAGGCTGAGGATCCGATTTTGGTACAAATTAGCTTAAATATTACCATTTGCATCCTTTGAAATCAAAATGTTTTCCGGGGGGAAACCCCCGAACCCCTACTTCTTCTTGCTGAATATCTATCTTCCTTATTCCCCTACTTTGAATCAAATTTCCAAACATTACAATAATTGAAATATATAATGGTGCAATTGTGAAAATTATTATGTAAAAAGGCCTCCACCCCCACCCCTGCTCAAAATCCTGGGTGCGTCCCTGACTTGAAGTTATGTTAAACCTCACTTTGTTAACTAGTACTTTAACCTGATATTGAAGCATAGGCCCTAAACCTATCTAAATACCTTTAAAATTAACTAATTGGCTCAGAAAAATAACTTTTTTTCGGGGGGAAAAAATTGTCATGTTTGAAATAATATTTTGTTTGATAGACAATTCCTTCACTGTGTCTAGCTACATCCTTGTTTGTAGTAATTGGTTCAAAATAACAATTTGTGCCAAACACTAATGTTACATTACACTATTTCTATCCGAGAACTGGAAACTCTTGATTTAACACACTACAACAGATTTGGGCAAATACTTTGGGCCGCATTGAGAATTTAAATATAAGAATGAGCCACTGAATAATTTTTAATTTCATATTATCATTTCTTTAACACCAGGTATAAATATAGTAGTTTAATATTCTTTAATAATAATGTATATTTTTTAAACTCAGTTATTTTAAGCACTAATTTTTTTTTTCTCTTAGATAGATAACTATAGCTTGCAGGCGGATATAATTTACCCAGGGTTGCACTACAGATAGGCTGGTAGTTCTTTCTAACTATGACTAAAAAAATATAATACAGCAGTTTATTTAGATTACTTCTGACAATACTCGGGTAGCTGATAGAACACTCTTGCACCATGGATCAAGGAAAAGTTTGAGTGTATATCTATTTAGTTGAAAAGCACACCTTGGCGCATAATTGAATCAGGAACCTTTGACTTCACAATCAACCTGGTGGATGTGGGAGATTGTCGACTCATTTTAGCTCGGCCTTAAGAATTTTGATATTCAAGATCAAAAGTTCTGGTTTTAATACTTGTGTCCAGGTGTCAATTTGCAACTATAAATATATAATTAATAATCAATGGTTGATCATACAAACATTAAATTATATTTTGGAGGTTGATAATTATATAATTAGTGTTATACTTTTTTCTAAGTAAAAGTATCATCTAAGTAGTTCATTTTTCATCACATTGTATGACAAACTTTATCCGTAGGGTTTGCGATCAGCTGGAATTCATTGTATCAATTCACAGCCAGCTGTGTTATTGAGCTGCAAATGTTCTGGGAGATGAAACAAATCTTTACATTATTAATTCTACAAAATGCAATTACAATTTATGCTATTCATCTTTATAACTTTTTTCTGATTGTAAATTTGTTATAAAGTTATCAAAATAATTGAGTACCATTAATTTTACAGTGTTTGGGGTTGGAGCCAGATTTATATAACCACTCTTTTTTTATTCATAAACTCAGATCATACTTTATAATTTTAAAAATACTAAACATATTTATTGGGGATATCAGACAATAATACATCTAAAATGCTCAATTGCTTCAAAATCCTCCATTTTGTGAACACCCTTTCACTGCTTATGTCTGTCCAACATTGGTTATGCCCATACAATTATATCACATTGAGCTGTTATTATTGTGTGATATCTTTGCTCACGTTTAATAGACAACACAAAGAAAACCTGCAGACAAAATGAGGAAGCGTTTGTGTAGCGACCAGAGTCAGGGAAATCATCAATTGGTTTGGATGTTTTTATGATGCTTTGCAAAATATGAAGGGATACAAGTTTATCGCAAGTTGGACTGTACCTGATTAAGTGTCTTCCTGGCCGATAGACAACACCTGCTTTAATTATATCTTCCCTGTTTGTAGAGTTGGTACATGTTAATTTGGACTGTATTCAGTACAGTCCAGAAACTACTAGTATCCTACAGTACATATGCAATGTAACTTTCAGCCTTCTAACATTACCGTGTATACTTTTTAAATAAATACAATCGCATTATACCATAAACTATTTCCCCTCACTAGAAATGTACATAGGCTAGTGTGCGTGTGTGTGTGCATGGGTGTGTGTGTGCATGCATGTGTCAGAACAGCAACTGTTCACAATTAACTATTCTTGGGTTAAGATCCTTAACTGTAACTAATTAATTCTCTTATTAATGAATTAAGAGAAAAAATAGTTGGACATAATCTATTTCTAGAAGGACTATGTAAAAATCAGATTAATTTATTTGAACCAATTTTTAAAATAGTATTTTAAGAGGCTTGTGCAAGTATTAAATAAAATACAATGGACATTTTGAGCTTTTTAATTTATAGCTTTACCAATTAAAGATGAAAAAATGCATTTTTATTTTTCGTCTAAAAAACCTTGGTCAATTTGAAAGATGTAAACACTTACAAAGTGTATTAAATATGAACCACAATTTTTCAAAGGACCAAACCAAAATTACATTGATTTCAAGTCGGAGCAGATTTATTTAAGTATATTTTACTAGCAAGATCAATGCTTTTTGAACCGGCCTTGTATTAAGATGACTTGCAAATAAAGGTGCGTAGTCACTAGAGGTAAATCTGCAGTGAGGCAGGTTGAGGACAAATGATGGCCTCACTTTGATGTACCAACACAAGTTGGCTCAGCCACATATTGCCTCGCTCTGATCACCGAGACAGCCTTGCTTCCGATTTGCCTCAAGTGTATACACATCATTTTCAGGCTCATGTTGAATGTTAACATATTCGTAATATGCAATCATTCATTGCCTTGTAAAGCTGGAATGTTATAATTTTAATTATTTTATTTAATGTAGTTGGTATTCCTTTATTTATAAGTTATGTCTCTTTTATTTTTTTAAAGTTTTAACCATAAATATGAAATTCATTTGTTGTAAAAAGTCTGTAAAAGCATATTTATATACTATATTTAGGCATACTAAATTTTACCTTAAATGTACTGTCAAAATGGGTATTCTAGAGTATGGAAATCTAATATTGGATCAGAAACTTTCAAAAAAATTTGTAATAAATGAAAGAATTTTCCTAATAAAATAATATGAGGATCATAAAAATCTATTAAAATTGCAGTTGTGATCAGTTTTGAACAAAAAGCTTCCAATTGGCTTACAAATATATTGTGAAAGTAATGGTATTTATTGATCAAAAAAATAGTTTTTACTTGCCTATTAGTTGGTGACTCATAATAAATGCATTATCTGACTGAATTGTTGTAATTTATTAATATATCGTGGTGTAAACATGACATCCAGTTATGGTGAATGAGTCATAAAGCATAAGGAGTAACTTGGTTTGTTGTTCATAGAGCACAGCACATCTTAACTCACTCGGATATGATTTGCTTTGTTAAAATATACACTCCATGGTTAATTTCAAAGATTACATTGTCCAACTTGATTCAGAAATCAATAATTTCCACTTTTTAAAAACAATAATTGTAAATCTATTAGATCTTTTTATAACTCTATTTCATTTAAAAGAATTTAAGATAATTAATATTTTAATATTAACAATATATATTTGTACACGCCGGGGTGCGGTTTTTTCTAAACGAGAATAATTGATTATCTCTCTTTAGATTTGTGTTTTGATCTCTTAGTGATGGTTTTTGTATTGGACAATTGACAGCTGATTAAACAAATTACTTTAGCTATTGGTTTTAACTAATCTTTATTAACCTATAATATGAAATGGCTGAACAAATATTTCAAAATATATGCTTTCCACCTCGACCCCCCTTCAAATCTATACATTTTTACTTTTACAATTAAGTTATTAATTTTTGATGGTTTTCTCAACATTTCATATCTGAGCTACATTTCGATACCTCAATGCAACAGTGTTAAAACTCAAAGAATGTATTTATTTTTTGTTATTAACATCAATATACTCAAAATGTGTAGTATATATTATAAAGGTTAGATTTATATATCTTTATTGAAAGTTTAATTTAATGAATACAAATAGTTGGGTTAACACCGTCTTCAATGGCCTCATGGTCATGGGCTTCACACTTATGTTAAACTGGCCTATTGATAAGGAGATCAAGGTTTGAATCCCGGTCAGGGGTTTTTCCCTAAATAGTGAGTTCACCAGTAGCATACCCGAGGGAGGGTTTGGGGTGCCTTTAGCCCCCCTCCCCCTTCCATAGGTACTTTGGGGATGCCCTGAAGGAAATCAGATTATCAGAAATGGTCTATATATCAATCACCAAAAGTATTTATTTCATAAGAATGGACTATCTTTCATGCGATGGTAGTTAAGAAAATATTATTCTTTGGTCAGTATGATTAACCCCTTATCCCTCTTTTCTATGCTTAACAGTTTGTTACAAAAGATTGCTGTGAATTTAATTTTAGTTTAGTTTAATTTATCGTTTGGTGTAGAATTAGTATTCTTTAGATATTTAGCATGCACCTATTCAGCCATCGGCACAAAAACATCTTTTTTCTCAACAAAACTAACACTATTTGTGTTTTAGTTTTATTAAAAAATATACATATTTTTTATTTATTTCCTTTAAAAGCTGTTTAAACTGATGAAATTAGATGTGTAAAATTTTCCAAACCTGCAAGGGTTCAATTTTTTTTTTTACTTAATAACTTGCTTTGGGTGACCTGGCGGTCTAGGGGTAAGGTGTCAGACCTCTCTGCTGGTGGTCCAGGGTTCATTCCTCAGTCCTGGCACAGATTTACCTGATTGCCAAACCCTTCCTTCACCTCTGACAAGACGTGTAATATTCACAACTTGTGAATGTGAGGAATGCCAGGCCTCCACCGTGGTTCGGATTCCACGTTAAACTGTAGGTCCTTCATTACATCTCACAATCACCCTACCATTACACATTAGCGTAGGTGCATATAACACGAACGGGTAGTAAGACGCGGTGATGATAATAATAATAACTTGCTATGGATGAACGTGTTAATATTTCAATACTATAAACTGAATACTTTCTAAATGATTAAATATTTACTACTAAACTTTAAAATGACATTTTTAAGGAACAGTTGGCTTTAATTTATTTACATGCTATCTTACTTTGCTTAGGTTTTAAATGTATTTCAAATTAATGGATTAGTTATGAACTATTAGATATTTAATTTTTGCCTTTTGGTCGCGTTTTTAAAATAACTTGTTGCATATCACATGGTATTTATACTTTTTAAACAGTACTTTGCATAGGACATTTTTGCACTAGTATACCATACCTGACATATTCTATTGTGGGTGGATATAGTGGTCATTTTAACTGACTATACATTCTACCACCATCTCTAGCACCTGAGCACTACCGCCAAATAAAAGTGACCTAAATGTTTCACTCCTGTCACAGGAATGAGAAAGATTCTCGCCAAGTTTGTCTAATTTACTTTTGGTGAGGTCATTTTTTTTATTTTTTTTTTTTACTAAATGGCTTATTTACTTCTCCACATAAATGAGGGTACATTTAATCTAAAATTATCCTTTCCACTTAGTGTGAAAAGATTGGTCAGGTAGTATGGCACGGTGTAATAATACATATTTAAAATAATCGCCTGTTTAGCTTTCTAATATTCGAAATTAGAGTACAGTTCCTCTAATATCCTTTAATGTGCATATAATCATGTAGTAAAATAAGAAGATGGATTTTAATCTAGTTAAAAATTTGTATATTATTATTATTATTATCATCATCATTATTACTATTATTATTACTATCATTATTACTATTATTATTATTTATTATTATTATACACTTGTTTTTAAGTGTAAAAATGTGTGTGCTGTTTATTGGATCTCTTTATATTATTATATATCTGCTCTGTCTAACAACATGGCCGGTATATCCACATTCAACTAGGCTAGGAACGAGGAAGATGCATTTAGAGGGAATATATACAGATTAATGTGGAGGGAGAGTGGAAAACCATTTAATTAAAAACACTCAATACACACGACCATGATAACACCCTGACCACCCCATCATAGGTAAACCATGACAGACGATATTGATGTTCAGTCCACCTAACCTCTAGACGCTATATTACATACACGATTGTTTTCACTCACTGTGCCATGAGCTTAAGTTTTTTAAATACATGTATGTTTATTTAGCTTTATATGTATATCCTGTCTATTGTATAATTTATGTTGTTATATATAATTTATTCTAAGAGCAATTCCAAAATCCACATCAGCGTCGGGCAGTTTATCCTAAAGGGTCTGAATTTTCCTCCATGCAAATGTGTGTAAATTTCTTCTAAGTTATACCTTCTTCATTCCCACTTCATTAGGAAAATTAATGTATGCCTATAACCCGAACAGGTGTAAAGCAGAAAGTGTGTGTGTGTGTGTGCGCACGTGCGTGCGTTCTAGGAAAGGTTGAGGAATTACCTCATATAACAAGAATAATCTAAAAATGGGAAATTTCAAAATGGGGCTCTAGTAAAAGGGGAGGGGGGCATATAATTAGAAAAATGAGTTAAAGATGAAGTCAACTTGATATAAAGGTAAAGAGAAAACTCTAGCTAATCAAATATTAGTAGTAAAATCTCTAACTTCTAAGAATGATTTGTAGAAAAGAGTGTGAAGAGGGGTTCAAAACTACCAAAACTAATAGTAATATCTGTTCAATTACCACAAATCCACAAAATACTATTTTTGGGAAGTTATAATTTGGTTATATTATATTTGGACTGATTTTTAAGCTATGACTCACGAAAGTCTTAATTAGTTTCACACCTCAATCCAAAAGCATGGATTCAACATATAGAATTAATTCCACTATAATATATTATATGAAACCAACATACTCTTAAACATTGAATGGCTCATCTTATTTGTTTTATGAACATATTATATCTAGATTGTTACAGAAAAACATTTATATTAAGAGCCAATGAATAATAAATATGCCTGTCATTACAATCCTATTATTTTTTCTATATATACTTTTTTCAAACTAAATAAGACCTAGAAGGTCTAAGAAAATTGGGTTGATTAAATATGAGAAGTAAATTATTGAATAAGTTAAACTAAAGTCAAGTAGAGTGGAAAACCATTTTGTAAAAAACCACCCTTACTACACCCGACAGAGATTTGAACCTTGATCTCCCTGCCATTGTCAGACAACAAGAGTAGCATGTAAGACCGAGCAACCAGCAAAGCGGGCAATTTGTTACTGAAATAAATTATGTTCAACACAATTATTAGCAACAAACCAAATCAAGAAGTAACAGTTTTAAACCCATTCAAAGCGGGGTACAGGGGTTCTAATACCGATCAAGTGTACTGATGCTGCATTTCACCCTACATGCAAAAGTGAGTACATTTCCAATACAATTATACCTCTCTCAACCTTATTTCATTAGCATGATGTGTCTAACCCAAACGGGTACTAGGTCGTGGTAAAGTATAAATCACTCCTTGTTTGTTAAGCTCTTTAGCATTGAATGTTATAGCGCCTAGTTTTGTTTAGTTATCTAAAAAGAGCCAAATGCAAATTTCAGTGTTTCTATTACAAGCAAACCTCAATCAAACATACTAACCCATTCCCTGCGTCAGGCTTTGGACGTCTTTGTCTGCCCGAACGTTCCTGGGCGTGAATCGACGTTTCATTGCAATAAGCTACTGTAATGCCATTCATCATTAAACCACTGTAGTTTTAGTCAGTCTGAATACCTCACATTAAAACTAGTAGATGGGGCTAACAGTTCATTGCTATAACATGACTATGATTAGCGCAATAAATGAGAAAAGAAAAAAAAGTGAGTAGTAAGAGAGTGAGATGAGAGCATATATGTAGAAAAATGGCTGCCGGGCCAGCGTAGATCGTTGTGTTAAACACGCGCAAAGGAATGGGTTAAATATTCTAGATTGAATAATATATTGTGATAGCTTAGTGCTTGAAAAAATATTATATATATATATATATATATATAACTTAATGCACTAAAATTATTTAGAAATAATTTTACTTCACACAAGTTTGTAATATTTTAGATAACTCTATTTAACACAGCATGCAAATTATTTTTTCCATATGTATATTAATTTATAATGTATATAACAGTTCGTAATGGCAATAGTTGAAAATAATGAGTATATTTTTATTGTTGAAGGTGATATTTTTTTGAAGCCTTTGAAGCTTTACACACACCTATCACTAATTAATCTGTTCAGATGTATTTCAAGATATTCTCAGAATAACACTTATTTTGATGTGTTGCATTGTTTACATTCATTTGAAAGGCTAATTTTTGTCACATTAGATGACTTTATCAACCAGGTAACATTAATTGAGAAAAGACATGTCTTACAAATGCTCTGATATAATTATATAATTTTTTTATGTGAAATGTTTTAATTATTCACTAGAAAATAATTTATTTCAGATTAAAAACATGTGAGTTAATATGTAATCACTATGCCAATAAGACTTTAAATTAAATAGTAATCTAATAAAAGAGAATATATTTATTAAATGTTCAATTAGAGTACCAAATATTGAGTTTGGTAGTAAAAATAATAGATACCCAGTGAAAAGGTAAATCATAGCACTGTGGAAATGAAAATACAGTACTTGTTTAGTAATTTTTAAAAAATAATTATTTTTGTTTTGTGTGATTTTCAGAGTCAAAATGTGGTGTGGATCTCTTTTTATTGATATAAGTTCCAATATGGGATTATAATATTTGTACACACAATACAAAACCATCCCCTTATTCCATAAATTTAATAAACAAACAACAATCTTATTTGTATTGTATTTTTTCGAGTTATATTTAATAAATTGTACCTCAAACCAAGTCGACCACATATTTAGCTTAGTGGACTAGAACAGAGTCTCAACCCCAAGTTGGTTCAGTGAGAACGCAGATTTTGGCATGATGTTAAGGACTTTATAAAGCCTTTCTTTCTCTCGGTAACTTCTTTGCTTAACTTACGACTGAATCTTTACAAAGATTTTGGGCAGATGTTTTTACTTTACAAATAACATGTAATTGTTTATTTTATTGTATAAAGAGCTGGAAGGGGTCATTTATATCATGGCCCCAAAAGGGGTATGCAACTGTTGAAAGCTTGGAAAACACTGTTGTAGAGTGTTTTTTCTCAATGTACCTAAATACAAATAATACAAATGTAAACTTAGTGCCGATGTTTATGAATGTGTTTGTATGAGTCTGAGGGACACAGTAAACGTGTTTGTTCGTATACTAAATCATATTCTCCTACCATGACACAAACTAGACCTGTTGTTACAAGATTAACAAGTGTTGTTGTAAGATGATGTTGCATAACATATTATATTTTTTTGTAAAATTGTCTACTTTAGTAAGTTTTTATTTATAAATAGTACTGGGATACTTTTTGTTAAGTGTTTGTAGAAATTAAATAAATGTGAGAAATGAACAGTTTGTTTTAATCTCGGTTAACTTGCAATGTTAGGAAGTGTTTCCATGCACCTGAACCAACCAACCATCACAACTATTTCATTTATAAGCTGGTGTTTGTGTATCGCGGTAAGGCCAGATGTCAATAAAACATTCATTGCACTATCTTAACAGTGTGATTTAATGGTTTCAAATAAAATTAAGTTAATGTGTTAGAAGGGGTCAAACTTTATATTTTATTCTTTAAATTGATAAATTACACCTGGACATGGAACCGAACCCAGAACCTTTGGCTTAGTACACCAATGTACAAACTACTGGGCTATCCAGGAATCATCTCATGCCCAGGGTCATTCTTCACTCATATTTTTAAGGTGGATTCTGTTACAGACGTGCGGAAATGGTTGGTTACAAATGTGTGACCGATAAAGATTACAAGTTGTCAGATAACGCAGCCACCATCCACTCAGGAGGGCTTTATGCTGCCAAATGTACAATGATAATTGCACAAGTCCTTTTATCATGATGTATTAAAGAATATGATATCCAGTTTCAGCTATAGCTGTAATTAGCTAAATAATAGCTTTGCTGCTTAATGTAAAGGCACCACTTAAAATAACCAGTAGAGCATCAACATTTTAAATGGAACTTAGGGAAATAAGGAATAATTTTAAAAAACCTTTCAGGTATGGTAGAAAATTTAAATTTGCCAATCAGATATCAGATAGGAAAACCCTTCCAAATAACTAAAAAAACTATAAATTTTTAAGAAGGAATTGGAGAAATGTGAAGGGTGGAGGGGAGGTGGAAATTTCCAAAACTAATACATAAATCTACTTCTCTGCGTGGGCTCAAACTAAAATTTGGCAAGCATGCTTAGGGACTATTAGGGTCTACAAATAAACACAAAATGTTTTAAATTTCAAAAGGAAACTTCAGAAGATAGGGAGGTATAAAAGTGGAAAAAACCTTTTAGAGTAGGTTGAAAATCAAATTTTCTAGGAATGTAGAAAGATCATTCCATATATTAAAAAAATTAGTGCCATATTATAATTCTCTCTTTTTAATTGGAGGCTGATGAAATGAGTAGGCCTCGAAATTTCCAAAACTAAAACTTATCAGTGTGGTTGCAAATTGAAACATAAAAATGAGAAAGTATGGAATTTAACACTTGGAATCCAAGAAACGGATTAAAGGGAAGGGAGGGGGGAGGGGTGGCCTTGGGATTGTATAGTAACATAATTAGTTCAAGATTGCACAAGGAGGAACATTCAAAATGTTAAACGTCCTAATTTCATATAGCTTTGATACAGCCAAAATGTGTTGGATCATGGGATCTCAAGCATTTGGGAGACCTGAACTAGGTTTAGTCTAATCTAGAGATGGGTCAAATCCTATATTTCTAAAATCTTCAAAAGTACATTTTTAGTTTATCAAAAAATTGTAAAGTATATTTTAAAAAAGCAAACAAATTGACATAATTAAATTAACAAATTTATTTTAAAAAAAGGTAATTTTGTTCTTTTATTTTTTTACATAAATGAAGCTAAATTGTAATTTTTTTTTAACTACACGAATCTACGTAGTTCCTGAAAAATTGCATTTTGAGTTCAATCTAAGGCCTTTATATTTGGATTTGAGATTTTTTTGGCCAATTTCTCGAATACCATTGGATTCGAGCGCCCCACCTCTAGTTAAATCATTCTGTACCTCAGATAAAACCTCTTGCCCTAGAGATTGAGAAATCTTGGTGAAAATAATACAATCATTATAAATGGTCGAGATAAGTTTATAAATTATACCCAAGTTAATATTTATTTTTTGTTACTTTTTTTTTCAAATGTCAAAATTCATCCTTTAATAATCCACTTTATTCTACACCCAAATTACTCAAATTTAGCTTCTCGTCACTTAATATTATTGATAATTTAACCACATATAAACAACCCTGATCTAAGGTTTTACTGTATCAATAGACTGGACTACCAGTGATGAAATCAGGGTTTGAATCCTGGTGGGTTTTCTTAAATTGTTTCCCCACTCTCTCTGCATAAAAATTCAGGTATAGTTCCTCTAAATTCTACCTTCCTCTTTCCTACACTATAGTATAAATTTGCAGAAAACCCAAACAATTAGTAAAAAAAATATAAACAAAACAAAGAATAATTCTAATTACACTAGAGACTAGTTAATTCTAATTGATGGAACCAAGTACAATCCGGATAATCTGTAATTTTGACAATATTCCACTGTAAGTAATGTAAACAATTGGACATACACAATAGATCGGGGAAATAAAACATTTATTTACAGGAATAATATGTGATTTTTGTTACCAAAAAACAACAGAAAAAGGCCTACAGTTTGTAGTTTTTGTTTGTTTGAGATTTGATGATACGACTCAAAGACGTTGGTGAGTGAGTAGCTGGTCTTGCCACACTAAGAAGTCTAAAGGGTATTACGGCTGTACCTGAATTTCAGATGAATGGGTTTCAAGTGAATCTAAGTAACCGATATTGGTTAAAATAAGTAGCCAACATTATTTACAGGCAGCTATCGTCAAACTGCATTGGAATGTTTTAAATGAGAAGGAAACAAACGGGTTTCCTGTGGACTATATTCTTAAACCAAAAGTAAATATAAATGTTATGGTACACTGCACATACTTTCTTTCTCTCTAATCTTAATATAGATACATTTACTAAAAACTTTCAAAATTTGTCAAACAAAATAAAAAAACACTGTAGCAAAGAACATAAATGTAATAGTACTACATCTTTACAATGATAAATTTATAATTATCTCAAATAGTAATGGAGATATTATCATAATGCTAATGTATAGTACCCTCAAAGTCATTTCCATGGAAAAATGAAAATGACCATTTTGTTTATAGTGTTAAAAACTGTCTAAATACAAAATTTAATCAAAATCTTTAAAGCGGATTTTAAGAAAATTGATTTTATCTCTTTTTGACCTTCAGTAAACTACCCTTAATTTTAGGGCTAGATATCTAATTCCATAAACCTCTCGGGAGGGCACTTTATGAAAGCCCTAGATACCAAGTTTTAGCCCAATCATTAAAAAGGTTTCGGCTCTAGTCCGAGATAGAGATAAATGCACTGACAAACAGACGGATGGACAGACAGTCAATCTTCCAAATTATTGTTTTCATTTTTTCAAGCGACCAACTTGATTTAAACCAATTGGTTTACAAACTCATGATCCATAGGAGGACAAAGTGATTGACAGCCAACTGGTTGACAAACGTTGAAATGGATGTGTTACTAGTGATAATTTCATCAAATTTAATTACATATATATATATATTAACAGAGAAGGTAAAATTTAGAGTAAATATAGACACATTTGCTTGGAGGGAGAATGAAAAATTATTAAGGAGGAAACCCCTAAGTACCTATGACCGAGATTCTAAACCTGATCTCCCCTTTACTGGTAATCCAGTGAAATGCAACGCACTCGACCATGCGACCACCGATGTCTGTATTTATTAGAGTTTAATATTATATTACAAAACAACTATCAAAATGTTTTACTTGTTCTTTCCCAATTATAATTTCATTGTCAAGCACCTTGTTTGCAATGTATTAACTTGTCAGTCACTTGATGGCCCACTCTTAACTTAATCCAGCGCTACATTTGTCTACCACTTGGTCTTCTTGTGTCAACCAGTTGGCCCGACTTCCAATAGGCCACTTAATCCACCTGACCTTCCAAATATTTTTCTACAACTTATCAATCAGGTTTTTGTGGGCCCCTTGTGACCACTGTTAAATATTGTATTAAAAACTAAAAGCAATCCTTTTTTTTACTACAAATAAAGTAGCTTAAGCTTTCACCACTCGAATTTTGTTAATAAATTGACTATTTATTCAATTTTATTTTATGAAAGTGGAAATCTACTGGTTTTCAGTAAAATAATCACTTGGTGATGCGCATCATATGCGAGTGCATTATTTTAAAATATAATATTCTATGAATGTTAGAATTTTAATTTATAAACTTATTTGAATCTATAGTGATTATTTTGTTGTTAATCATCACAGCTGTATCTAACAACACTGAACGACACCAAACTCAGAATGTCAGCATAAATACACACTCTAGTAATGTATTCATGCATCTGTAACAAAGGTTGAACGACTTTGGTGGTGAGCAATAACTGGGTAATTAATAAATAATTAAATATACAGTATTAGCCTAAAGATTGTGAAAAAACTCTCTGATAGTAAAATAATCCAGAGTAAACTCAACCAGGATTCAAACTCAAGCTCCAACTCCTGGCTGAGCTATGCAGTAAGGATCCACGTTCTGAAATACTAAGTGTCAAATATTTAAGGTCCTTAGTAGATAAAAAACAAAGGTGATGTTATTTACAAACAAGATAAGATCTGGCAAGACCTTGATTAAATTAATAATATTTTGTGCCTGTTTCAAAGATGGAAATAATTTTAGTTAAAAATTAAGTAGAAATATTTCTGTAAAATAACACCCAATTTATAAATTAACTAACCAAACTACAATCTAAATTTCATCAAATAAATGTATAGACTTATCTGACCCCTGTTAACTGTAGTGTTAAACACACTTATAATTAGATTCTTAGTGCTACAAGAGATGGTAAGTATAAGGGATGCTCAAAGGAGACTAAAACAATGTTAGTTAAATAAAAACATGTTAATTTATTAATAATATAAATAAATATACATATTAAAGCTATGTACAAATTGTAGATAATGTTTTGTTTTAGCAACTATCAATCGTTTCTTTCCAAGCTCGTAAATCTACTGTTGGTATTGCATTGCTGGAACATTTCACCAAACCATTCCTGAAAAATAAAATAGATGCCGGGTTCAATTAGTTGTTTAAAATTACTAGCACACAAAATCTATGAGTAATGACTAACACAAGTTTTTTTAATATGTTCAGTGATTTGAAGACAGGTAGGCAGATATATAGGGTCTACTATCCATTATGCCTACTGTATTTTATTCCAAGATACAGGTTGTAGTGTATATTCCTAAGAATGTGTACAAATGCCAAACAATTCAGATACAGTGAAATCTCCCTAAACGAACAGCTCTGAATAGCAGATTCTTCTTTATAATAGACAGTTTTAATTCATTGTTTCATTATATATTGCATGAAATTGATAAGTAATTAAATAATCGTGCCTAATGATTTCTTACTTTGATTCAAATGGTATTAAGCTTATGAGACCTACATTTCTTATAAGAAATCTATTTGTCTAGAATGATTGCCATTTTGATTGTTTTAGTTAAAATAATTATATTAACTGTAAAGTACAATTAAGTTTGCAATGTACTTAAATGTATTTGGGAGATGTCTAACAACATTTACAATTAGTAAGTTTACATACCATTTTGATAGTTGACGGAATCCTTGGCTTTGCATGTATCTTATATTGTTGCCATTGTCACATAGTAGTCGAGACAATGAGGACTTTTTTATTTCATCAAGTTGGTCTATAAACAAATAATACAACATTATTTTATGTATGAGAAACCCATTTTCAAAACGGCCCTTTTGCAGATGACCAAATTTGTGGCAAATCAAGAAGATCGCTTATTAGAATAGTTTCTATAAAAAACTTCAAAATAAATATTTTCATGTTACAAAATACAAAGTTATGAAAATTAATGTTTTTATTTTAAAAATGAAAAAGCTGTTTGAAATGAGTTTTAAAAAAAAAAATTATTACCTGTTATTATTCATTACCTTTTGGAATTTATTGAGCTAGACATATAACCTTTTGGAATTGAGTGAGCTAGACATATAATCTTTTGGAATTGAGTGAGCTAGACATATAATCTTTTGGAATTGAGTGAGCTAGACATATAACCTTTTGGAATTGAGTGAGCTAGACATATAATCTTTTGGAATTGATTGAGCTAGACATAGGACCTTTTGGAATTGAATGACTCGACATATGACTTTTAGGAATTTTGCTGAATGGTAAGAAAATGTTCTAGCTTGAACAAATTAATTGAAATTGTGATAATTCAGCTCAATGAATAATTTATAAAATGACTTATTTGAATCATTCATTTATCATACCATTCATCTAGCACAAGTATTCAATTTTTTCTTTACAAACAAACTAGGCCAACTACTAGAGTTACTTTGGATTAATTTTTTTATAAGAAATTAAATAGTAGTTATGGATGGTTGGAAATGACCTTTTTATATCGGGACAAGAACAGGACAGGAAATGAGTCAAAATATCGGTATCAAAACTGGAATGGGAAATTATAAAGATAATGCTTTAGAATAATACTAGACAAAACTTAAATATATATATTGTTTTTTAAACTAATATGGTAATACTTGGAAAAGCTTTAACATTATTAAATGTAATACAAATAATATATATTAAAAACATAAAAATATAAATAGGTGTGTGCTAATACATTTTTTATTGAAACAAATGGCAACATTTTTAACAAATACTGAATAATACAGATCAAGTAGTTAATTTTAATACATTTTTGATGGAAATTATTTTTGTGAGTTAATATATTTTGAAAATTGTGTTTTATATTTAACTATTATAAAAGTGCAAGTAATTAAAAAAAATACCCTTCTTAAATGTCCTCTAGGTTTGAAAACTTAAATCCTAAATGTTCTCTATTTTAACACCTCTTAAAGGCTCTCTAGGTTTGAAACACCTTAAATTCCTTTAGGTTTAAAACCCCTTAAAGTTTATCTAGGTCTTAAACCCCTTAAATGGTCTTTATGTGTGTTAGTCTTTAAGTATTCTCTATGTTTGAAACCCACAGAGGTTCTTTAATTCAACACCCCTGTAATCCCTACTCGGTTAGTTGGATAACAACAGACAGGTTGGGCTGAGTCTCATGAATAGTTGACGTTAGCAAGATGCTCCATCTCCCCCTAAGTTCGCCACAGAACAAAGAAGATGACTGTTTACACTAGAGATTGAGCCAGTAGTACCTGCTGGAACAATAAGCGCGCCGCACTTTATTTACCTTCCAACTATCGGGACGGATAAATTCCCGATATTTTCCCAGAGCGTTTGGGATCCCGTTCAACCCTATAATAATGTGAGTCTACTCAAGTATTTAAAATAAAGATTAACTTCACCATATTAATAATAAAGTAAAAACTTTTCAAGATTAGAGTAATAAATTTTAAAACTTTTGTCTTGGCTAGACAGAACACTTTGAAGTATTGATGATCTAGACTGGATTCTAAAATTTCATAAACTTGGTTTTCTGAATCCTATCAAATTTTCCCTAAATTTGAAAGACTATGACAGCAAAGATGAGAAGGTAGGAACAGAAAAGGACCTACAACTGAACAAAGTGTGAGAGAGGAGAATAATATGAGCTACAGTTGAACAAAGTGCGAGAGAGGAGAATAGTATGACCTAAAGTTGAACAAAGTGTGAGAGAGGAGAATAGTATGACCTATAGTTGAACAAAGTGCGATAGAGGAGAATAGTATGACCTACAGTTGAACAAAGTGTGAGAGAGGAGAATAGTATGACCTACAGTTGAACAAAGTGCGAGAGAGGAGAATAGTATGACCTACAGTTGAACAAAGTGCGAGAGAGGAGAATAGTATGACCTACAGTTGAACAAAGTGCGAGAGAGGAGAATAGTATGACCTACAGTTGAACAAAGTGCGAGAGAGGAGAATAGTATGACCTAAAGTTGAACAAAGTGCGAGAGAGGAGAATAGTATGACCTACAGTTGAACAAAGTGCGAGAGAGGAGAATAGTATGACCTACAGTTGAACAAAGTGCGAGAGAGGAGAATAGTATGACCTAAAGTTGAACAAAGTGCGAGAGAGGAGAATAGTATGACCTACAGTTGAACAAAGTGCGAGAGAGGAGAATAGTATGACCTACAGTTGAACAAAGTGCGAGAGAGGAGAATAGTATGACCTAAAGTTGAACAAAGTGCGAGAGAGGAGAATAGTATGACCTACAGTTGAACAAAGTGCGAGAGAGGAGAATAGTATGACCTACAGTTGAACAAAGTGCGAGAGAGGAGAATAGTATGACCTAAAGTTGAACAAAGTGCGAGAGAGGAGAATAGTATGACCTACAGTTGAACAAAGTGCGAGAGAGGAGAATAGTATGACCTACAGTTGAACAAAGTGCGAGAGAGGAGAATAGTATGACCTAAAGTTGAACAAAGTGCGAGAGAGGAGAATAGTATGACCTACAGTTGAACAAAGTGCGAGAGAGGAGAATAGTATGACCTACAGTTGAACAAAGTGCGAGAGAGGAGAATAGTATGACCTAAAGTTGAACAAAGTGCGAGAGAGGAGAATAGTATGACCTACAGTTGAACAAAGTGCGAGAGAGGAGAATAGTATGACCTACAGTTGAACAAAGTGCGAGAGAGGAGAATAGTATGACCTAAAGTTGAACAAAGTGCGAGAGAGGAGAATAGTATGACCTACAGTTGAACAAAGTGCGAGAGAGGAGAATAGTATGACCTACAGTTGAACAAAGTGCGAGAGAGGAGAATAGTATGACCTAAAGTTAAACAAAGTGCGAGAGAGGAGAATAGTATGACCTACAGTTGAACAAAGTGCGAGAGAGAGGACAAGATTATGACCTACAACTGAATAACGTGCGATAGAGAGAGCGTTATGTTGTCCCTAGTAGACTAGCCATGAACAGTTGATAATCCTATGTACCTGGTGTGAAAGGGTATGGTTGATTCCTGTTCTCGTAGAAATATCTATCCCCGGTCCTACTGCGATGAAACTGCTCTGCAATGATACACTGTAATGTCGGCCCTAGTAAACTGTCGTCTGTATGTCTCTCCAACACGCCGCCGACAAACAGATCCACATCATCCACGTGTTCGTACAATCTTGATAGTAACATAATGTCCTGCAGCAAAATAACTTTCATTGGTATTATGATTATTAAATAATTAGTTATGATTTGGCATATATCAATTAAATAATCCAAAAATGAAATGTCAATAACATAGACCCTTTGAGTGTACACATTCACCTGTTTGCAGATTTGATTATATTACAATACTTTAAATGATTTATTAAATAATATTCAATCGTACATCCCTTCTTTACTTGATTGGATTACTATCAACAAGCTCTCCAATTAATTTAATAAAAACTAAACTAGTATTCTTTTCAAAATCAACCCACTATAAATTTAGAGACAAGAATGTGACAATGCAAAATGAAGCCCTGTTGTTAGTTGATTATTATATATCTGGTTCAAACTATTGACAAGCATCTATTATGAGACATTCACAGATACAATATAACTAGAAAACTAATTACAATTGTAGAAACAATAAGAAAATGTGCCTGTGTTTTAACTAATTCAGGCAAACAAACTTTCTACACCAGTCAAAATAATCTTTACCTTCAGCAATATTTTGGCTGTGTAGATCTCAGAACTGACAGTGACAATTCCAAATAACGTCACAGTTTTGGTATATAATAAGTTTTTGTGTAAATGCATAGTAAATGTATCTTATTATATAATTTAGTGAAGGGTATATGGCTCTGAGGCCATGGGAATGAAGTTTGTGGGGAGCATATTAGCTGTCACGAGGAGAAACAGGATTAGGAATGAAGTTATCCGGGAAAGAGTTGGGGTACAGGGAGTACATGAAATAGTAGAGGAAGCAAGACTGAGATGGTATGGACATGTAATGAGGATGGAGAAGGAGCGAATGCCAAAGAAAATGTTGGAAATTAAGTATGTGGGAAAAATACAGCAGGGGAGGCCAAGAAAGAGATGGGAGGAGCGAATAACAGAAAGTGTTCAAGTGAGGGTAGAAGAATGGAAGAAATTAAAGGAGGAAGAGTGGTGGAAAAATAGAGGAAGGTGGAGGCATTTTACTAAACTGATCCAACCACAGGTTGGAAACAGATGATGATGTTGATGATATGGCTTTGATCTGTCGTAATTAGGGAGTGGGTTCTTATACACCAGAAAGGTTTAAAATAGGCAGGCAAATAGGCATTAAAATATGGGATTTATGCACCAGAATAGGGGGGGAAATGCACACAATATGCCATGTATAATTTATTTTACTACCTACTGTTTTATTATCTATAAACAATTCCCATTGCTGTTTTTTTTTATTACCGCGTCTCACTTCTCGTTTGGGCTATGCGCATGTGTTGCTGTTTCTTCCCAAGATGTCTGCCCCTGCTCCCATTGTCCTCCACCCAATTTACGCTCATTGGAAGCTATTTAACAATTGTCAATTTTCAAACTTACTCCAACCAAATAGGCCACAACTTACAATTTCTAAGAAACTTCACTCAGCATAAAATCCATACCGTACGAAAAAGAGAGAGGCAAAAGGCAATAGGCAAACTAACATAATAGGCAATTATAGTCACTATAAACTGAACATATTCTACTCGTAATAATATGAAATCTATACATATCTCAACAGCGTGTGTTTTACGATTAAGAAAATGAACAGGCGATTAGGCCAAATCCGGTCCCTAGACTCATGACCTACAAAATATTTATTGCATGTAAACACACCCAGTAACTTATTATACAGCATGCAAACTGATCAGATACATAAACAAATATGTTTCACACTTGTTCATAGATGACAGTAGTGTCTCGGAGAGTAGCATTGTTGTACTATTTATATACTAACACACAATATCTCTTTCAGTTTCGATGAAACAGATACATAGAGTAAGCAGTTGATCTGTATTTGTTTTGAGAGTGTTTTTAATCTTAAGTGCTTTGCCTACCGCGGTATTATTATAACGGTGAAGCAAAGGAAGTGTCTTAATACCTCTGGCAATTTCTGATGGGTGTGTGATAGGTCTATAACGAAAACTCTAAGGAAGTTTAATCTATATCATTACCAAACATGCATATTCTTTATAGTTTTGTTTCAATATTGGGGACCAGGACCGAAAATAGGCTCTACAAATGTGCTGTATTACCTGCACAACTAGTCTGAGGATGTGGCTAATTGGGCAACTCAGAAGAATGCATCTTGATATACATATGATGTGGCGAGAACCGCGTAATCACATTGACGATTGCTATTTCTGTATTACAAAAATATCAATGATATCAAAAAAATAAAAAGCTATCACAGTTTCAAATATCCGAACATCTTACCTACAATAAGTGCTGTTCCACACAGTTAAGATCTGTCGGCAACAGTTCGTACAAATGCATGGGATGAAAGAACACGTGATGAAGATGGTGCATATGAATGTGTTATTAACTCTATTGAACCATAAACTTACAATGATTTGGACTAACAACAGTGAACTGATAGTACGTCACATTTACTCAAGCAATAAGATTTGAATGACTTAGTTTGTGACCTTAAGTTAACCAAAGAGCAAACTAAACTTCTTGGTTCCTGGTTACACATTGGCAGGAAGCAGAAACTAAAATAACATTGTGTCAACAACACAGTAAAGTGTGTTTTATTATGGGGAAGATATTAATGGTCTTATGAAAGAATTAGGAATTGGAACACAATCTTGATGAATGGCGCATATTTATTGATGCATCGAAATTAAGTTTAAAAAGAGTTCTGCTGCATTGCGGAAATCATTTCCTCTAATTCATACCGCTAAATTGAAAGAAACGTTCGAAAGTTTATCGAAGATTCTGAATGCAGTAAAGTATAAGGAAAACTCTTGGTATGTATGTGGTGATCTTAAGGTAATTGTAATACTTGCAGGTCCACAGTGAAGTTTCACAAAATATATTATTGTTTTATTTGTTTGTAGAACAGTCTTGCAACAAAAAATTGTGCAACAATGAGAAAAGAGGAGCAAATATTTACCCGGAAGATGTAATCTAAATAAGTTCCACAGAATTAACCAGACAAAGTTCTATTTTTTTATTATTATTTAGCACCGCGTTTTACTACCCGTTCGGATTATACGCCTATGTACTAATAACTCTAATGTGTTGGGGATTAAGAATGTTTTAATTTAGAGGAAGTGCACACGCATTTGCGTGGAGGGAGAGTGGAAATCCATTTAGGAAAACCCACCCTCAGTGCACCCTACCGGGAACGAACCCCGATTATCCCATCTTCGACGGTGTAGTCTAACACGAGAAAGTTCTTCCTCCACGTCTATGTACGGTACATAGTATAAACTTGGTTTAGAATTTTATTAAGGCTTTAGATAAAATGCGAAGTGTATTCACCTATTTTGCATGCGTTCCTCCCAATGTAACAGATGCTAAACGGAACGAAGGAATTGTCATTGGGGCCCAAATAGGGAAACATTTGAAATATGATGTATTTGAGACGAAGCTACAGGATACTAGGCTGACAGCTTGACTTCCATTTAAAGCAGTTGTGCGTGGATCTCTTGGAAACAGGAAAGTAGACAATTAGGATCTCTTGGAAACAGGAAAATAGACAATTAGGATTTCTTGGAAACAGGAAAGAAGACAATTAGGATCTCTTGGAAACAGGAAAGAAAACAATTAGGATCTCTTGGAAACAGGAAAGAAGACAGTTAGGATCTCTTGGAAACAGGGAAGTAGACAATTAGGATCTCTTGGAAACAGGAAAATAGACAATTAGGATTTCTTGGAAACAGGAAAATAGACAATTAGGATCTCTTGGAAACAGGAAAATAGACAATTAGGATTTCTTGGAAACAGGAAAGAAGACAATTAGGATCTCTTGGAAACAGGAAAATAGACAATTAGGATTTCTTGGAAACAGGAAAGAAGACAGTTAGGATTTCTTGGAAACAGGAAAGTAGACAATTAGGATCTCTTGGAAACAGGAAAATAGACAATTAGGATTTCTTGGAAACAGGAAAGAAGACAATTAGGATCTCTTGGAAACAGGAAAATAGACAATTAGGATTTCTTGGAAACAGGAAAGAAGACAATTAGGATCTCTTGGAAACAGGAAAATAGACAATTAGGATTTCTTGGAAACAGGAAAGAAGACAATTAGGATCTCTTGGAAACAGGAAAATAGACAATTAGGATTTCTTGGAAACAGGAAAGAAGACAATTAGGATCTCTTGGAAACAGGAAAATAGACAATTAGGATTTCTTGGAAACAGGAAAGAAGACAATTAGGATCTCTTGGAAACAGGAAAATAGACAATTAGGATTTCTTGGAAACAGGAAAGAAGACAATTAGGATCTCTTGGAAACAGGAAAATAGACAATTAGGATTTCTTGGAAACAGGAAAGAAGACAATTAGGATCTCTTGGAAACAGGAAAATAGACAATTAGGATTTCTTGGAAACAGGAAAGAAGACAATTAGGATCTCTTGGAAACAGGAAAATAGACAATTAGGATCTCTTGGAAACAGGAAAGTAGACAATTAGGATTTCTTGGAAACAGGAAAGAAGACAATTAGGATTTCTTGGAATCAGGAAAGAAGACAATTAGGATTTCTTGGAAACAGGAAAGAAGACAATTAGGATCTCTTGGAAACAGGAAAGTAGACAATTAGGATCTCTTGGAAACAGGAAAGTAGACAGTTAGGATCTCTTGGAAACAGGAAAGTAGACAGTTAGGATCTCTTGGAAACAGGAAAGTAGACAATTAGGACTCTCTGGTGTAAGCTTTACTAAAATGCTATAAAGTATGTGATACTGAATAGCTTTGAAAATTAATTTTCTGTCTTCTCCAAAGTGACTGGCTAAACAAATTTTGTGTATTGTATCGGCAGAAAATTATTACTAAAAAATTATCCGTGTAGTTAGTTATAACAACAAAAACATTTTTCGAAAGCACAGTCTTACATATACTGTAATAATATACCTACATAATATACAACTTTATGCTAATCTACTTTTTGTATCTTCGATTGCGCATGTGCTTCAGTTTGAGTTGTCTTCATTACCCAATTACAATGACGCTTTAGATTTTGTCTGCACTCGTTACAAGCACGCGCTGTTGTTTTCATTGTTGCTGGTGATTTTGTGTTCGCTGATTTTGTCAAATTTTCTGGTATTTTAGCTACAGTATTTTTAGTATATTGCAACATGTATTTGTCCACAACTTATACATTATTTGGGCCGTTATTGATTATACAAACCTAATCCATTAATGTGACTCATGTAACGGTAAAGTTTAACATTAAAATGAACATAATTTTGATGTGGTTGTTAAATGGTTCTACTTCTAATTCTACCGTTTTCCTGCCAAATGTTCACTCCAACCACATGAAACTATGTAACTGTAAATATACTTAGGCTGTGCATATGATATTGTAATTCAAAGGTGTAATTTTAATTTTGCAAGTTGTTTATGTCATTACATTCAGTAATATACGGAAATTACGATTTACGAGTAACATTAGTACAAAAAACCCACCTACGGACTTTGTATGGTCTGGTGCAAGAGGATGTCCCTGAGGGTGACAACATGAGCTACCACACTGGGTGACACTAACTCTAGTGACGCCACTGACTATTTGTATTTTAAAGAACAATATGGTTGCTCTTAAGAAAAGTAGAGTATCAATAAGTTGTCGCACAAATATTTCAATATTAGATCATCAAAACAAGTAAAATGACACCGTTCGCTTGGAATCCAATTTTAGGTATTTTTTTATACTATTTTATCAAACATAAACTAAAATATCATATTTCTTAATCAGCTTACTGTGTGATTGCTCCCGCACTAAGTAGCCACCAACAGAAACCGTTACACTAGCATTTATTTAGAAACTTGGCTGAGTGTCTGATCGGGGCCTACGAAAGCTAACGGGCCTGCATGCTTCTGCGGTGACGTCACGAGAGCAGTCCTACTACAGCTGTAACTAGCTTGCGTTCCCATATACTATTCCAACAAATAGTGTTCTGTTGAAGTTTTATAAGCTTTATACGTTGTAGTTTTTTCATAACTGGATTGATTTTATTTTGTCAACCACAATCATTACCCCCCTCTTAATTTCTTAGGCCAAGTATATTATTCGAATCTAATTACTTGAATCATTTGTGTGCTAGTAAAGTTATTTATGTTAAGTACAAATTATTGACGAACGATATATATAATTTACATTTTTACTAAATTTGAAAAAATATCTGTGATCTTAATTCTAAGCTAGAATATAATACTTGCTCCTAATTTATTGGGAAATATAGTTAGCATGTTTTCAAATGTTAAATGTATTTAAAAAACTAAAAACATGACTGAGCATCAACATAATACTTGCTACATGTTTTACAAAGTTTGAGATACACACAAATTTACTTAATTTTGTTAACAGGAAAGCTTCTTTAATTTACGTTTCTCGCTTTTCTTATATTGTAGTCTGTCTTTCAGAATTTTTGTATGATTATTAATTATTAATATATTACAGAGTATTTCAATTAGGTACCTTTTTTTTAAAACTAAAACTAGATTAGGTTGTTCACATTTAAGTGTAGTTTTTAGTGGTCAACCTACAAAATTCTCTTCCCAATAGCATTTCGAGTCCATATAAAAATCTTTTTGTGATTTTTTGGCCAAAAACATTTCTTCGTATAAGTATGCTTGATGTAAACAGTTGAATAGTTTTAACACTAACACTAACAGTGGAACGTTAACGTTGTTAACTAAAACTCTCCATCCTTTTCATCGCCACTTTGTTTTCTGTTTCGAGAATGGTTCTAAATGTTGACCACAAGTTACAGGACTGTTCATGTTGATCGCCTAACATTCTAATAATGTCTACACCTTTAACATGAATCGTACTAGCTAAACTTCGATTTACACTTACACATAGAAAAATTGAAGGTGAACTTTCTGTGATATTTATCTTAACAAAGGCTATTTATTTTATTTTCATCATTAATGATTGTATATCCTAACTCTTGCTTGTAGTGCTTTGAAAAATTTGATTTGAAATCAAAGAAATTTTTATTTTTATTTTTGGAAGCAAGTTTTTTTAAAAGTGTTTCATTTTCCCTTTGTTTTTCATCAGGTGTTTTTCTCTTTTTTGGTAAAACTTTTGATAAATATGCTGGCTGGTTTTTTTATATTGTAGAAAATTATCAATCTATTAATTTAGGCCTCTCTCTTTTACACGTTAATACTGTTCCGTCTGGCCGTGTTACTTTATCTTCCCTAATTATTTCACAGTCAGTAAAATGTTATTCACAAACCACAGACGTATTTGTGGGGACGAACTTATCTCTATGAATGACACGAGTTCGTTTATCTTTCAAAAATACGTCTCTAGGAAACTTGAATACAGATTTTAAGACATCACTATTCTTAGAGTCATAATTTGATTGAAATCCGGGCACACAACATCTACAAGGCATGACTATTATAACGCGTTGTAGTATAATATTATACCGTAAAAGTAAAATTTAATAATTTATACTAACACAAAAGCATACAACAATAGCCACATTATAAACAGTCCCTAACAATCGAACAAAACACAAAACTATTATGTAATATAATGTTTAGCACGTCCAAACAACGCAGCAGAATACAATAACCGATATGAAATCCTAGCGGTGGGAAGGACCGCTACCATGACGTCACCTCAGTGGTGGGGGTAGAGCATGCAGGCCAGTTAGCTCTCGTAGGCCCCGGTCTGATTGTCCAAAGAATTGTCTTCATAGAAGCCACAGTTTGGACAATGGACATAATATTATAACATACTCCTCACCTTCCGTGACATTGAACCTTTCAAATCGTTGAAGCACGTTGCTTTGCTGAGCCCGCAGGTTGCTCTGAAGTCGTTGTACGAAGCCAACCCGTGGTCTCGACCTCGTTGGATGTCTATACTTTCCAAGTCTTTACCGAAACTTTGAGTTGATCGGAACAGGTAGTTAGTCAACTGTAAATAACACAAGTATCAAATATGTCTTAAGCTAGCCATGTCTGTTTAGAATGTTTTTTTAAAAGATCAAATATAAACTCATTAAAATACTTAAATTTATTATATTAATCAGGTTATGTAATGTTTTGCTCAAATCAATATTACATAAACTCCTAGATCTTGGGGCTCCGAAAGTTTTTCGGAAATGGAGTGGGGCCTCAACCGAAAAGAGGAATTGGGGGTGATGGTCTTGGCCCCCCTTCCCCCAGTTAAATTCCAAGCTTTGAATATCTTTAGAACTTCTTTGAAGAGGGTTTATTTTCTCTGTGTAGCACTTTTTGACCCCTTTCTTTGTCAGAATTTCTAGTAATGGCATGATAGTAAGGGCAGTTTAGAAAATACAAATTCTTGTTATCGACTTACATAGAAAGTGATGTAATTTGAATATTAACTTATCGTCATTGATACTATCTGTCAAAGGTGACATTTCTACGCCATGTGACTTTTTGTATGAATATATGAGAGTAGTTTTAGTCATGTTTTAACCTTTCCTGCCACGTTCTTACTATAAAGCAACACTGTGGTAAAGAAATAATGTTAAAACATAAACTTGATTATATAAGTTAATTATGTCAGACATATATATACAAATTCAATTCCTTTGTTATAAAAGAAAAGTAAGTTCAACATTTGTATTAAATAAGTTACCCTCTTATGTTTTGAAGCTTGACTATTTAGTAAATATATGGGGTGGAGGGGGGGGGGATCGAAGATAGTACCACCCGCGGTTTCAGAGTCCCTGGATAGTTTCCCTTTTACGTCACAATATTAATGACCACTTTTTAAGTTTTAAAAAGCAACCAAATATAATTTATTTTACGATCCAAGTTTACCTCAGTCGTGAAAAATTGGTCCGCTTCCATCATTTTCTGAGTTGTCAACCCCCTCGTCAAACTATCAAAGTTGTCTCTGACACGAATGACTTCTGGACGATTGAAATGGTCGCTCAAACGCAGAACATTAGTTGTGTCACGGGCTTCAGTCACCATTCTGAAACACACATCAGGGTGAACACTATCAGATACCAGGACCACCTTGAAAGTGATTTACCTGCTAGAGTAACAATACCCTTAGTGATTGCATTAGGTTGGACAGTAAAATAAACTCTGCTTAACCAAAACAAATATTTAACTTCATGAATTGTAGCAAATCAATATTTAAAAGTGTTTGGAGTAAAAATAAAGAAGAAATCTCTTAGTATTTATTTTTTATCTAATAAATTATAAACTATAATGAGATAGGTCTAATATGGCCATAGCCTTCAAGAATACCTTGTAATTTTGTCAGGTCCAAATAAGCTTAGTTTGCAATCAACATTTATAGGAAATTTATTTATCAAATATAATATATTTAATTTTGTAATTAATAAAATTCATCAACATCACCATCATTTTCATCATCATGAACAGTTTCCAGACACTATTCCGGTCTGTTCGGAACACAAGCCTCGCCAACATATTCTTTTCCCCCCACCACCCCTCCTCCTCCACAAACATCCAGTCCTCTCCTCTTTCCTCCACAAAGATACAATCCTCTCCTTTCTCCTCCACAAAGATCCAGTCCTCTCCTCTCTCCTCCACAAAGATCCAGTCCTCTCCTCTCTCCTCCACAAAGATCCAGCCCTTTCCTCTCTCCTCCACAAAGATCCAGTCCTCTCACTCTCTCCTCCACACTGCTCTGCACTCCCTTCAACCCCCTATCGTTTGGTCTTCCTCTTGGCCTTCTGTCCTCATTTCAAAACCCAACATTTTATTTGGTTGATTAAATTAAAAACATACATTTTATTGAGTTTTGTTTTATAATCTTATCTTATATAATTATAATTTGATAAGTCCGTTTCCGGTAATAGAAATTACGACTGAGCATATTTTGACAAACGACCACTCATTTTAACGGTTAGGAATCCAGGATGTTGAGAAAAATAGTAGTTTTCCACGAAAACCCAATTTTCACAGATAAGTTTCAGTTTTTCATTCTTTGTTTAGTCACAATAGAAACCGTTATTTACTGCATGGCTGTAAATCTCTAAATAAAATACATCTCTTTGGCTAAAAAATTATAACTCGATTTTTATTTGTTGGTCCGAAGACATCACAATTGTCTCTTTGGATGCTGCTGGTCATAACACATCTAAATTGAGAAGCCTAAACTGGGGAAACATTTATTTTTTAATGGAATGTTGTTAATTCGCATTTAAATCAATAATATTTAGCATAATTCAAAAATTAAAAGGTTAAGTTGTTAAGTTCGTGAAAATATTGTCTACGTTTTGTTTCGCGCATGATAAAATGATGTTTAAATATGTTTTGGTATGTATTACAAGCTCAAAAACAATAAAATGATATTGAATAATGTTTAAAAATAGTCATTTTAACTATTTAATTATGATTAAGAATTAATAGCCAGAGCTATTATTTATGCTTATTAGTAGGGAATTACTCCCGGGCTCGATTCCCGTGTCCAGGTGTCATTTTTCAATTTTCAGAATTTAATATTATGAGTTTTGGCGTTCATTTTAGCAAATAGTAACACAATACAAACATAAAAGTTAAGCTTTGTTTTTATTTTACCGCTTAATTTTAGGATATTATATTTAAAAGTAATGTTTTGTTTACTTCATCTATCTTTTCACATTCTAACAAATACAGTTAGTTCAGTTATGTTTCCATGTCGATACTTAATTTTGAGGGAGTGCGATTTCAAAGTACCGTAATGTTTGAGTACCACATCTATATTTTACCATTCTCTCGCTCTGTCAGACTCTCTCAAACTCTCACACATACACACTCACTCTATAAAACACTCTCTCTAATATAATATTTTCTCATTCTTTCTCTCATACTTTATCCCTCTCTAACACACTCTCTACTCCCACACACACTCTTTATCACACAATTTATCTCACATTGTCTTTATAATACTCTCTCTCTCTTTAGCTCTAACGCAAACGTTCTCTCTCTCAACCGCTCTCTTTTCTCAAACGTTCTCTCCATCTCTAACGCTCTCTTTCTTAAACACTCTCAAACGCTTTCTCTTTCTTAAACGCTTTCTCTTTCTCTAACGCTCTCTCCGTCTCAAATTCTCTCTTTTTCAAACGCTCTCACTCTCGAACATTCTATCTCTTGATCGCTTTCTCACAAACGCTCGCACGCTCTCTCTTTCTCTCTCTCTCTCAAATGCTCTCTATATCAAATTCTCTGACTCAAACTCTTTCTATCTCAATCTCAAACTCTCTCTAAAACCCACTCTCTCTCAAACTCGCTTTCTCAACTTATGTTCCTAACTCTTTCTCTCAAACAATCTTTCTCTTAAACTCACGCTCTAGCTCTATCTCAATCTAATTTTTTCTCTCTAAGCTTATCTCTCCCTCTCTAACTTTCTCTCGCATGCCCTCACATTTTATTTTTCTTTCACACAACATCCCTCCCAAAATTTTACACACGTTTTTCTCTCTCTCTCTCTCTCTCACACACACACACACGCGTTATCACGCATTCTTCCTTACATATTCTCTCTCACACTCTCTCTCCTCATACACACTCTTTTTCTATTCTCCCAGTATTTCCCTCTCTAACACATACACATACTCTCACTCACACTCACTCGGTCTCTCTCAATTGCTCATTCTCAGGCTCTTACGCTCACTTTCTCAAACCTCACACTCACTCTCATTTTCACATTCACACTCACTTTTTCACACTCATACTCTCATTTTCACATTCACCCACACACTTACAAAATTACACATTCAAACACTTACACTCTCATTCTCACTATCACATTTTATCACTCTCTCTATCATATATTTTAATATGTATAATTTGATAAGCTTATTTCCAGGAATAGAAATTATGAGGAAATGACAGAAAAGATTTTGACAAACGAACACTCATTTTAAAGAATAGGGAATCAGGATAGCGGTAAAAATAATGGCCTAAAACTAAAATCCAATTTTCCCAGCGAATTTTCCAACTTTTCCTTTTGTGTGGGCAGTGGTTAATCTGTACAATCATTGTTTGTTTACATCACCATGGACCATGATTTGTTTATAGCTGTATATTGGTAGATAAAATATTTGTATTTGTTTAAAAATAATATCAGCTCAATAATCGTTACCTGTGTGGTTAAGTGCAACTAATATATAGAGGTCTGGGAGAGGGGTCATTTTAAAGTTCTCATCGGGGCGTGAAGGGGGAAATATAGGTTTTAATTCTAACTACACAACGAAAACTAAATATATTAGTAAAGTTGATAGCCTTTAATGAATAAACTTTTAACTTAAAAGTGAGTGAGGGCTTATTATATAGATCCTTTCCCAATAAAATGTTTAAAATACATTTTAGTGCAATAATCTGCAGCCATCACTGCAACGACCCACTAGTAAGTTATAAACTAGAACCTTGTTAATCCGGACTAATTGGGACTGAAGAGTGTTCGGATTAACCGGGAGAATACAGGATAAAGTATTTTTACGAATTTTAAATTACAGTTGAATGAGAGTAATCAAATGTTCATTTATTTAACTGATGTATAACACGTGATATGTGCTGTAATTATTGTTAGTTACAGGAAACACATTATATCGACCACAACATGTAAATATTAAACACTTATTACAAGATATCACTGTTTCTTACAATTCTCTTTTAACTTTGAGCTTGGTAACCAATAAAATATATTTCAATTTACTTAATTCTTTTTAATTTTCTGATAAGTTTGTTTGGATTATCCGGGGTTTCGGACTACCGGTGTTTTACTGCATATTAAAAAAGTGAAGGTCTTTTTTTTAAAAATAGCTTACACCAATTTTACCAAATTTAAATAGAAGCTAACGAAACTCTCGGAGTATGGTGAATTCCTACACACATTACTTTCAGCATGAACATTCCTTTACCCATGACTATCCTAAAAAAATCAGAAAATCTCATTTATTTTATTACTAGAATTGGTACTGGTTGTTTAAAAATCATAAAAAATAAAAGCTTGTTTTTACTTTTATTGGTATTTAATATAAAAACTCTACGTGCTTTACTGTGAACATTTGGTCATTTGTTTCCTGTAACCCTGGTAACTTTGACGATCCTAAGTTTTGAATAAACTCACCGCAAGTGCCCAGCCACCAGTGAGTGAAAGTATCGATAGGCGCCGGCTGTGAAACCATTTAATGTGGCCGCATTTGCTGTTTCATCATAGTCGTAAGAATAACTATTTCCATCGTTGAGAAGTTTGTATTTATTTATATATGTCTGACCTGAAAAGATATCAACAAAACAAATTATAAACAAATAGTGTTTCTATTCATACAGTAAACATTTACATGGTTTATAAAACCTTTATAATAGCTTAATCGCCGCATGATAATATGTTCATTTAAAAATAATCAATTTTAAATAATAAATACATTTTGATTATTTTAACTATAACATAGACCAACATACATGTATGTAATTTTTAATTGCAGTGAATTACTAGAAAATTGCATGTTTCATTCAAATTGATAATACCATATGAGAGAGCGAGTATTAATAAGAGTAAATTTGTGCCACTATTTCGATAATGTTTTAAAATGATTACAGAACTAAGCAATAATATAAATTACCTCATAAGTGGGTATATTATTATGCGTGATTTCTCTTTGTGAAAACCTCTACCTGGTTCTGAAACTTTTTCACAAGTATGTGTTCCAAGAGACTTCAGACTCCAGACTCTAAACATCAGAGCTAAAATTGCTAATGTTGGTGTGCCCTAAGGAAACCCTTCAACGTCATTCGACCACCAAAATATTATTGCAAAATTTAACAAGAATATAATAATTATAAGATGTGAATGGTGACTCAATTATTTCAAATCATTACAGTTCACGAGCTATAAGGGGTCAAAATTGCTATTTTATGCTTTTTGGGTACAATTTTTAAGGTAAAGCAATAAATGAATGTGTCTGGAATTTAGTTTTACTAGACATTCATGTGAGGAGTATACAGTGAAATATATATATATATAAATATTGAATTGAAATATTTATCATACTAATACTATTAATTGTATAATTATCTCACTGTGTACACACCTCACATGAATATCTAGTAGGGGAAAGTGGGGCAAGACGGGGCACTTAACAAAAAAAAACACATCTGTATTGAATTAAAAAAAAGTTGAATCTAAAAAGTATGTCCTTATTACTATACAAGGTTATATAGTATTTATAAAATTTAAATCAACATTATATTTTCAAAATAAAATTAAACACAAATTTTGTAGTTATATAATTCAAAAACTTTATCTTGCCACACTAGGCGGGGTAAGATGGGATTATTCTTTACATATATCACAAAGATGAACAGCTTCATCGTCTTCGTCCTCCTCCCCTGCACACGAATAATGAGCCCATTCCTGGCATTGCCAACACTTAATCCATCCTTCATTTGATTGTGAATATACATATCCACAATATAGGCATTCGACATCAGAAGTCTCGGACGATGATAGAGAATCAGATCTTTTCCTTTTGAGCGTAGACCTTTTTTTAGGTATAGTTTTGTTCACTTTCTCACTTTTATGGTTTGACTGGTCAATCTTTTTCTGTTTGGTAGTTGATGGTGCAAAGTCAAAACTCTTTTCCAAGTTTACTTTAGCTTTGTTTTTATTTATTTTTCCTCTTGAATCATTCTGTTTTTTTCCCTCTTCTTAGACTTTTCTATCTTTTGTTGTTATTTTTCAGCTTTCACATTAATCTCACTTTATAATTAATTTTTTATAAGGTGATTCAGTTATTATCACAGTTTTTTCGTGTTTTCTTGTTAATTCGGATCCCACTGAAACTGGATATTGGTAAAATGTCCTCAGGAGAACAAGACGGCTTTGACAAAACCTTGAAAAGTTGAGAGTTTGGGGTAACACATTCGAGTGAACCTTGGTCAGTGGCAGGCTCGGGACCTAAGACGGCAACAGGCTCAGGATCTTGTACAGCAACAGGTTCGGGACCTTGTACGGCAACAAGTTCGGGACCTTGGTCGGCATTAGACTCAAGTTCTGTGTTTGTAGTTTCAGACGGTGCAAAGTCGTGTTCACCAAAAACAGCTGGATTGAGTGGCCAAACATTTGTCTTATGGAACCACTTATTGCAGTTGTCATTGTCGCTGCTCTCACAAAGGCGTTTCCATAAAGTTTTGCTGTTTGGAACTGTGTAACGACACGACCAGGGTTTGACCGAAGCCAAGTAGCCACCTCTTGATCGTAAAAGACACTCAAAGGTTTCATGAAACTCACATCAAGGGGCTGTAAGCGGTGAGTACAATGTGGTGGAAAGCATAACATAATGACACCATTGTCTCTCACGTAATCAAGTAAAGCCATGTTTTTTTGTGTGTGAAGTGTCAGTCAAGCAGAAGTAAAACTGGTGAATCTTTACTTGGTTGACTCCATGCCGCAAATTTCTTGAACCATGACACAAATATTTCCGACTACATCCAACCACTTGCATGGTATTCAGCCCATGCTGATCATTTCTACGGACGCGAGGAAATACAAAAAGTGGAGGAATATATGCTCCGGCAGCACTGAAACAAACTTCAATGGTGATCGTATTGCCTCTCTCAGCAGATGTCAGGCAGCCAACTTGCTTATCTGCCTTTCAGAGAGAGTATTTTAGATCTGTGCTTTGGGACTACTGACACGCCAGTCTCGTCACAATGGTATATCCTGTATGGGGTTAGTTTGTTTTCATCCACAGCTCGGGTCAAAATATCAAAAAACTTCCCAACATTCACTTTGTTAAAAGCAGCTTGTTGTGCCTCACTGTTCAGTCGGCCCTTGTCTCTTTCCTCCGCACTTGCACAGGCCGCGCCACCCACCCTCTCTACTAGCCTGGATCGCTCCACAGTCCATGTTCTCGAAGCCATCCGTGACGAGTTCACCTCTATACTCAGTGCTAAAGAGAAATCCTGCCTCTATTGGCTCGCGTGATGGGCACTATCCCTCCAATTTGTACGCACCAATGGGAAGCCCCTGTTTCTCCCATTGGACAAGGCCAGGCAGCAGTGGAGGGTATTTAATACGGTGATATACTTGGTCACTAGGCCAGTCAGCCTCAGCCAATCAGTGATGACCCACCTGGGTGCACCACCCATACGAAAGAGCTTATTAAATTTTATTATGTTACGAAAGAGCAATTTGTTTAACCCTCTCTCTCCCCACCATCACCATACCTCCCGCCGCGACTCACGTTTCCGGGACTTCCTCATGTTCCACCGCAACTCACGTTGCTGGAAATTGCTTCCGTTCCACCGCGACTAACGTTGCCGGAACATCCTTCCGTTCCACCACGACTAACGTTGCCGGAACATCCTTCTGTTCCACCGCGACCAACGTTGCCGGAACACACTCACCGACCTTCTTACCCCTACCCACACGTGTCTGAGCACAACGTCTCCGTCATCAACTGACATCAACCAGTTACCCCCGAAGTCGAAGGGATGGATTACAAGCTGCTCTAGCCACCCTTGTGGCTTCTGGTTTTCTAAGTGTCAGTTGGGGGTGGCGAGATTTAAATCCACTTAGCCAATCTTTGCCGGCTATTTTTTTTATCTTTATTAAAGCTATGATGTTTCTTCAATTGTTCAGCCCACTGAAATGCTAAGAGCCTGAGGTCATATGAAGTTAGGACGGACAGCCTTTCTTCCATTTTAAAAATGTAGTCAGCAAGAAGGTCCTTTTCTTCCAAAAAGAAAACAGTTTGAATAGGTCCCAAGGGTTGAACTAAAAATGAGTTTGGTTGATTTTGATAAATATTTCCGGAAGCATAAACTTTCAAAACTCCCCTGTCCAGCAGCATTTCTTTGGCTTTTTACACTTTTATTTCAAGAGTAGAATGTGGAACATTAAATATTCTGGCTGCCTTCTTATAACCCATTTCTCCGCTAATAATGGACTCAATTGCACCTTTAATAGATTCTGGTGATCATATCCCCCGATCCGACTTCCTTTGGTATCGTCTCACCATCTCATTAAATCTGATATGATAAAACAATTGTTGAAATACGAGTGGGGCAAGATGGGGTCAGGCCCCTCCTAAAATGCCTCGTCTTGTTCCACTGACGCCATTTAGCGTGTTTACTGTCTAGCCTGGGTTAGGTTTTGAGTGAGATAAAATTCAACCACTGTAAAAATATCCTTATAAACTACCTATTTTACTAGTATGATAAGAAATAAGTTCTGTAGAATACTGCTTACCAAAACACACGTTCAAATATGAGCCAACAAAATAAGGCCAGAGCGAAAATCACTAACTTTAGACTAAAACATCCACACACTGCAAACAACGCGAGCAAAATGGCCGCTGTGCTCAACGTCGTTTCTTTATCTATCACCACAACTAGTTTGCTACTTTTCCGCAAGATAGAAGCACCTCCTGAACCAGGAGCTTTGGTACCCCGTCTTGCCCCACTCAACCCTAATACTAAATTCGAGCCCCATTCATTTATTGATTTACCTTAAAAATTGTACCCAAAAAGCATAAAATAGCAATTTTGACCCCTTATAGCTCATGAATTGTAATGATTTGAAATAATTGAGTCACCATTCATATCTGATTATTATTATATTCTTTTTGAAATTTTGCAATAATATTGTGTTGGTCGAATTACGTTAAGTCCAAGCAATAAGTACTCCAAAAGCCACCGTCAAGTTAAGTCACAAACAATTTTAAGGGCTATCGGCAAAAAGACTGTTTTCTATGACAGTTTGGAATTATTTTAGTTAAAGCGAAGTGTATAACCTCCTTGACACAGTCAGCAACACCTTCAGTTGTATTGGAGAGAAGTATATAGCTCCGCTGATACAGTAATCAACACCTTAAGTTATATTGGAGAAAGTTGAATAACCAGTGAGGAGTTTTTGAGTGGGCTCTTTATTATAGTTCAAGACAGCCACACTCTCTCAGTGAAGGCAAATAACCCGGCCTACGTTAGTACTTTCACCCTCTGTCAGTATAAAAAACCCAGCCAAATCTTCCCTCTGTCAGTATAAATCACGAAGCTAGGTCTTCCCTCTGTCAATATAAAACACCCAGCTAAGCCTTCCCTTTGTCAGTATAAAACCTCCAGCTAAGTCTTCCCTCTGCCAGGATAAATCACGCAGCTAAGCCTTCCCTCTGTCAGTATAAATCACGCAGCTAAGTCTTCCCTCTGTCAGTATAAATCGTCAAACTAAGTCTTCTCTCTGTCAGTATAAATCACGCAGCTAAGTCTTCCCTCTGTCAGTATAAAACACCCAGCTAAGCCTTCCCTCTGTCAAGATAAAACAGCCAGATAAGTCTTCCCTCTGTCAGTATAAATCACGCAGCTAAGCCTTCCCTATGTCAGTATAAACCACGGAGCTAGTTCTTCCCTCTGCCAGGATAAATCACGCAGCTAAGTATTCCCTATGTCAGTATAAAACACCCAGCTAGTTCTTCCCTCTGTCAGTATAAATCACGAAGCTAGGTCTTCCCTCTGTCAGTATAAAAAACCCAGCTAAGCCTTCCCTCTGTCCAGATAAAAAACCCAGACAAGTCTTCCCTCTGTCAGTATAAATCACGCAGCTAAGCCTTCCCTCTGTCAGGATAAATCACCAAGACAAATATTCCCTTTGTCAGGATAAATCCCCAGCTAAGTCTTCTCTCTGTCAGGGTAAAACACTCAGCGAAGTCTTCCCTCTGTCTGTCTAAAATACCCGGCTAAGTCTTCCATTAGTCAGGATAAAACACGCAACTAAGTCTTCCCTCTGTCAGTGGTCGGTATAAATCACCCAGCTAAGTCTTCCCTCTGTCAGGATGAAACACTCAGCTAAGTCTTCCCCCTGTCAAAATATGAACACCCAGCTAAGTCTTCCCTCTGTCTGTCTAAAATACCCGGCTAAGTCTTCCCTCTGTCTGTATAAAACACCCGACTAAGGCCCAATCTTACAATGTCACGTTAAAGTCCTCGTAATTTAACCGTTCGTAAAGTCTAACCGTTGGTTAAATTTGGCGTTGCGTTTTACAATACTATTTTGATGTTCTCGTCAAGTTACGGACGGGTGCCTTCCATTAGTTCTTATCATTAAGCTTCTCGGAGCACTAGATTTGCTACAAAGCTTTTGATTGGCTTAATTTGAACCAATAGATTGTAAGTAACTATTAAATGTCTTTAAAGTTATGGAGTTGTTAGGAAAACAGATTAAAGTACAATGCATGTTTATGTTGTTGTTTATAACACGTCATGTTATTCAATAATCCATATTCATACAGTCTCATAAGTTTCTATCCAAATAAATATGGGTATACCTACTCTGTTTATTTTAAACAGGCATGTTTTAACCCAATTTTTAAAGCTTCAAAATCTTAAGAGTAGAGTCATAGTCAATTTTTAAACACACAATTTAATATTCAATTAAAAACCACCCTTAATTAACCATGGACGTGCACTGGAGGGGAGAAAGGGAAGAAAAAACACGTCCTATATTAGCCATTCAGGCCTACACATAATAGTCTTACAAGACTATAAAAAGATAGGTAGGCCTACAGCTATTGTCAATTATTACTATTAACAGCAAGAAATGACAACTCCAAATTGTAAAGTGAAACCATTGAAAATAATGTACATATTTTTAATAGGAAAGAAGAGCCTGTAGGCCTAAGCCAAAATAGTTGTAATAAAAGGCAATACCAGAAATTAAAAACCTCTGCCCCATGTCGTACGATGACTTATAAATCACTCTCTCTACAAATTTGACCAAAAGAAATGGAGGCGTCCCAAATTAAACAGCTATATTAAATAGAAGGAATAAATAATTTAACATAGTTATTTTATTATCATCTTTGTGTTAAACTGGGAGTAATTTGTTCTTAAAAAAAATAAAAAATAAGAAGTACATGGGATTGAACACGAGCCGCTTGCTTGATAGTCTAATGCCGTATCATGTTCGCCAAAGTGGTACATATTGAAAACAGGGAAAGTTAGAAATATAATACCTCAAATCTATGATTAGATGATCATTGGTGAAACATATATATAATTACTGGTGGACAATATTAAAAGCAAGAGAATTCATAAATAACTGTCCAAAGTTTCTAAAAATAATAATATAACCTCACTTGAATAAAAACCAATTGCCATAAAACAATATGGCGGAATGTTTGTAAGTTAATGTGGACGTTAAAATGCTAACCAGAAGGTAGACCTCACGTTAACTTTACGAGCACTTTAACGAGGACGCTAGCTCTAACCAAACATTGTAAAATCCAAAGTAGTGGTTGTTATCGCTTAACCGCATGTTAAGCCCTAACGAATAGAATAACATGACATTGTAAGATTGGGCCTAAGTCTTCACTCTGTCAGGATAAAACACGGGGCTAGATCTTATCTCTGTCAGTTGTCAGTATAAATCACCCAGCTAAATCTTCCCTCTGTCAGGCTAAAACACCCAAATTAGTCTTCCCAATGTCAGGATAAATCACGCAACTATATACCCAGACAGATCTTCCCTCTGTCAATATAAATCACGAAGCTAAGTCTTCCATCTGTCAGGATAAAACACCTAGCCAAATCTTCCCTCTGTCAGTATAAATCACGCAGCTAAGTCTTCCCTTTGTAAGGATAAAATACCCAGCCAAATATTCCCTCTGTCAGTATAAATCACGCAGCTAAGTCTTCCCTTTGTCAGGATAAAATACCTAGCCAAATATTCCCTCTGTCAGTATAAATCACGCAGCTAAGTCTTCCCTCTGTCAGGATAAAACACCCAGCCAAATCTTCCCTCCGTCAGGATAAATAACGCAGCTAAGCCTTCCCCTGTCAGTTGTCAGTATACATTTCGCAGCTAATCTTCCCTCTATCAGTATAAAACACCCAGCTAAGTCTTCCCTCTGTCAGGATAAAACACCCAGCTAAATCTTCCCTCTGTGAGGATAAACCTCGCAGATAAATCTTCCCTCGGTCAGGATAAAACACCCAGCCAATTATCCCTTTGTCAGGATAAAACACCGAGAAAAATCTTTCCTCTGTTAGGATTAAATACCAAGCCAAATCTTCTCTCTGTCAGTATAAATCAAGCAGATAAGTATTCCCTCTGTCAGTATAAATCATCCAGCTAAATCTTCCCTATGTCAGGATAAAACACCAAGCCAAATTTTCCCTCTGTCAGGAAAAAACACCCAACCAAATCTTCCCTATGTCAGGATAAAACACCCGGCTAAGTCTTCCCTCTGTCTGTATAAAACACCCGGCTAAGTCTTCCCTCTGTCAGGATAAAACAAGGGGCTAGGTATTACCTCTGTCAGTTGTCAGTATAAATCACCCAGCTAAATATTCCCTCTGTCAGGATAAAACACCCAAATAAGTCTTACCCCTTGTCAGGATAAATCACGGAGCTAAATACCCAGACAGATCTTCCCTCTGTCAGTATAAATCACGAAGCTAAGTCTTCCCTCTGTCAGTATAAATCACACAGTCAAATCTACCCTCTGTCAAGATAAAACACCCAGCCAAATCTTCCCTCTGTCAGTATAAACCACGCATCTAAGTCTTCCCTTTGTGAGGATAAAATACCTAGCCACATTTTCCCTCTGTCAGGATAAAACACCAAGCCAAACCTTCCCTCTGTCAGGATAAAATACAAAGCCAAATCTTCCCTCTGTCAGTATAAGTCACGCAGCAAAGTCTTCCCTCTGTCTGTATAAAACACCCATCTAAGTCTTCCTTCTGTCAGGATAAAACACGCGGCTAAGTCTTCCCTCTGTCAGTAGTCAGTATAAATCACCCAGCTAGGTTGTCCCTCTGTCTGTATAAAACACCCGGGTAAATCTTCCTTCTGTCAGGATAAAACACCAAGCTAAGTATAGCCTCTGTCAGGATAAATCACGCAGCTAAGTCTTCCCTCTGTCAGTATAAATTACCCAGCTAAATTTTCCCTCTGTCAGTTGTCAGTATAAATCACCCAACTAAGACTTCCCTCTGTCAGGATAAAATACCCAGATAAGTATAGCCTCTGTCAGGATGAATCACGCAGCTAAGTCTTCCCTCTGTCAGTATAAATTACCAGCTAAATCTTCCCTCTGTCAGAATAAAACACCCAGCCAAATCTTCCCTCTGTCAGGAAGAAACACCCAGCCAAATCTTCCCTCTGTCAGGAAAAAACACCCAGCCAAATCTTTCTATTGTCAGGATAAAATACCCAGGCAAATCTTATCTCTATCAGTATAAATCAAGCAGCTAAGTCTTCCCTCTGTCAGTATAAATCACCCAGCCAGATCTTCCCTCTGTCAGAATAAAACACTTAGCCAAATCTTCCCTCTGTCAGGATAAAACAACCAGCCAAATCTTCCCTTTGTCAGGATAAAATACATAGCCAAACGTCTTCTGTCAGTATAAATCAAGCAGCTAAGTCTTCCCTATGTCAGTATAAATCACCCAGCCAAATCTTCCCTCTGTCAAGATAAAACAACCAGTCAAATCTTCACTGTGTCAGGATAAAACACCCAGCCAAATCTTCCCTTTGTCAGGATAAAATACTTAGCCAAATCTTCCCTCTGTCAGTATAAATCACGAAGCTAAGTCTTCCCTCTGTCAGGATAAAACACCCAGCCAAATCTTCCCTCTGTCAGGAAAAAACACTAAGCCAAATCTTCCCTTTGTTAGGATAAAATACCCAGCCAAATCTTCCCTCTGTCTGTATAAATCAAGCAGCTAAGTCTTCCCTCTGTCATTATAAATCACCAAGCCAAATCTTCCTTCTGTCAGTATAAATCACGCAGCTAAGTCTACACTTTGTCAGGATCATATATCTAACAAAATCTTCCCTCTGTGAGTATAAATCACGCAGCTAAGTCTTTCCTATTTCAGGATAAAACACCCAGCCAAATATTCCCTCTGTCAGGATAAATCACGCAGCTTAGTCTTCCTCCTGTCAGTTTTCCTAATAAATCACGCAGATAATCTTCCCTCTATCAGTATAAAACACCCAGGTAAGGCTTACCTCTGACAGGATAAAGCACCCAACTAAGTCCTTCCTTTGTCAGGATAAATCACTAAGCTAAGTCTTCCATCTGTCAGGATAAAACATCCAGCCAAATCTTCCCTCTCTCAGGATAAAACACCCAGCCAAATCTTCCCTCTGTAAGGATAAAATACCCAGCAGATCTTCTCTCTGTCAGTATAAATCAAACAGCTAAGTCTTCGCACTGTCAGTATAAATCACCCAGCTAAATCTTCCCTCTGACAGGATAAAACCCCCAGCCAAATCTTCCCTCTGTCTGGATAAAACACCAAGCCAAGTCTTCCCTCTGTCAGGATAATATACCCAGCCAAATATTCCGTCTGTCCGTATAAATCACCCAGCTAAATCTTCCCTCTGTCAGAATAAAACACCCAGCCAAATCTTCCCTCTGTCAGGAAAAAACACCCAGCCAAATCTTCCCTCTGTCAGGAAAAAACACCCAGCCAAATCTTCCTATTGTCAGGATAAAATACCCAGCCAAATCTTCTCTCTGTCAGTATAAATCAAGCAGCTAAGTCTTCCCTCTGTCAGTATAAATCACCCAGCCAAATCTTCCCTCTGTCAGAATAAAACTATTATCCAAATCTTCCCTCTGTCAGGATAAAACACCCAGCCAAATCTTCCCTTTGTCAGGATAAAATACCTAGCCAAACTTCCCTCTGTCAGTATAAATCAAGCAGCTAAGTCTTCCCTATGTCGGTATAAATCACCCAGCCAAATCTTCCCTCTGTTAATATAAAACACCCAGCCAAATCTTCCCTCTGTCAGGATAAAACACCCAGCCAAATCTTCCCTTTGTCAGGATTAAATACCGAGAAAAATCTTCCCATCAGGATAAAACACCCAGCTAAATCTTCCCTTTGTCAGGATTAAATACCGAGAAAAATCTTCCCTCTGTCAGTGTATATCACGAAGCTAAGTCTTCCCTTTGTCTGGATAAAACACCCAACCAAATCTTCCCTCTGTCAGGAAAAAACACTAAGCCAAATCTTCCCTTTGTTAGGATAAAATACCAACCCAAATCTTCCCTCTCTCAGGATAAATCACGCAGCTAAGTCTTCCCCCTGTCAGTTGTCAGTATAAATTTCGCAGCTAATCTTCCCTCTATCAGGATAAAACACCCAGCTAAGTCTTCCCTCTGTCAGGATAAATCACGCAGCTAAATCTTCCCTCGGTCAGGATAAAACACCTATCCAAATCTTCCCTTTGTCAGGAAAAAACACTGAGAAAAATCGTCCCTCTGTTAGGATTAAATACCCAGCCAAATCTTCTCTCTGTCAGTATAAATCAAGCAGCTAAGTCTTGCCTTTGTCAGTATAAATCATCCAGCTAAATCTTCTTTATGTCAGGAATAAAACACCAAGCCGAATTTCCCCTCTGTCAGGAAAAAACACCCAACCAAATCTTCCCTATGTCATGATAAAGCACCCAGCTAAGTCTTCCCTCTGTCTGTATAAAACACCCGGCTTAGTCTTCCCTCTGTCACGATAAAACAAAAGGCTAGGTATTACCTCTGTCAGTTTTCAGTATAAATCACCCAGCTAAATATTCCCTCTGTCAGGATAAAACACCCAAATAAGTCTTCCCACTGTCAGGATTAATCACGCAGCTAAATACCCAGCCAGATCATCCCTCTGTCAGTATAAATCACGAAGCTAAGTCTTCCCTCTGTCAGTATAAATCACCCAGCCAAATCTACACTTTCTCAAGATAAAACACCAAGCCAAATCTTCCCTCTGTCAGTATAAACCACGCATCTAAGTCTTCACTTTGTCAGGATAAAATACCTAGCCAAATTTTCCCTCAGTCAGGATAAAACACCCAGCCAAATCTTCCCACTTTCAGGATTAAATACACAGCCAAATCTTCCCTCTGTCAGTATAAATCACGCAGCAAAGTCTTCCCTCTGTCTGTATAAAACACCCATCTATGTCTTCCCTCTGTCAGGATAAAACACGCGGCTAAGTCTTCCCTCTGTCAGTAGTCAGTATAAATCAACCAGCTAGGTCGTCCCTCTGTCTGTATAAAAAACCCGGCTAAATCTTCCTTCTGTCAAGATAAAACACCCAGCTAAGTATAGCCTCTGTCAGGATAAATCACGCAGCTCAGTCTTCCCTCTGTCTGTATAAATTACTCAGCTAAATCTTCCCTCTGTCAGAATAAAACACCCAGCCAAATCTTCCCTCTGTCAGGAAAAAACACACAGCCAAATCTTCCCTCTGTCAGGAAAAAACACCCAACCAAATCTTCCTATTGTCAGGATAAAATACCCAGCCAAATCTTCTCTGTGTCAGTATAAATCAAATAGCTAAGTCTTCCCTCTGTCAGTATAAATCACCCAGCCAAATCTTCCCTCTGTCAGTATAAAACACCCAGCCAAATCTTCCCTTTGTCAGGATAAAATACCCAGCCAAATCTTCCCTCATGTCAGTATAAATCACGAAGCTAAGTCTTCCCTCTGTCAGGATTAAACACCCAGCCAAATCTTCGATCTGTCAGGAAAAAACACTAAGCTAAATCTTCCTTTTGTTAGGATAAAATACCCAGCCAAATCTTCCCTCTGTCAGGATAAATCACGCAGCTAAGTCTTCCCCCTGTCAGTTGTCAGTATAAATTTCGCGGCTAATCTTCCCTCTATCAGTATAAAACACCCAGCTAAGTCTTCCCTCTGTCAGGATAAAACACCCAGCTAAGTCTTCCCTCTGTCAGGATAAATCACGCAGCTAAATCTTCCGTTGGTCAGGATAGAACACCCAACCAAATCTTCCCTTTGTCAGGATAAATCACCGAGAAAAATCTTCCCTCTGTTAGGATTAAATACCCAGCCAAATCTTCTCTCTGTCAGTATAAATCAAGCAGCTAAGTCTTCCCTCTGTCAGTATAAATCATCCAGCTAAATCTTCCCTATGTCAGGATAAAACCCCAATCCAAATTTTTCCTCTGTCAGGAAAAAACACCCAACCAAATCTTCCCTATGTCAGGATAAATTACCCAGCTAAGTCTACCTTCTGGGTGTATAAAACAACCGGCTAAGTCTTCCCTCTGTCAGGATAAAACAAGGGGCTAGATATTACCTCTGTCAATTGTCAGTATAAATCACCCAGCTAAATATTCCCTCTGTCAGGAAAAAACACCAAAATAAGTCTTCCCACTGTCAGGATAAATCACGAAGCTAATAACCCAGCCAGATCTTCCCCATGTCAGTATAAATCACGAAGCTAAGTCTTCCCTCTGTCAGTATAGATCACCCAGCAAAATCTACCCTCTGTCAAGATAATACACCCAGCCAAATCTTCCCTCTGTCAGTATAAACCACGCATCTAAGGCTTCCTTTTGTAAGGATAAAATACCTAGCCAAATTTTCCCTCTTTCAGGATAAAACACCCAGCCAAATCTTCCCTCTGTCAGGAAAAAATACACAGCCAAATCTTCCCTCTGTCAGTATAAATCACGCAGCAAAGTCTTCCCTCTGTCTGTATAAAAAACCCATCTAAGTCTTCCCTCTGTCAGGATAAAACCCGCGTCAATGTCTTCCTTCTGTCAGTAGTCAGTATAAATCACCCAGCTAGGTCGTCCCTCTGTCTGTATAAAACACCCGGCTAAATCTTCCTTCTATTAGGATAAAAAACGCAACCAATTCTTCCCTCTGTCAGTTGTCAGTATAAATCATCCAGCTAAGACTTCCCTCTGTCAGGATAAAACACCCAGCTAAATATAGCCTCTGTCAGTATAAATCACGCAGCTAAGTCTTCCCTCTGTCAGTATAAATCACCAAGCCAAATCTTCCCTCTGTCAGTATAAATCACGCAGCTAAGTCTACACTTTGCCAGGATAAAATACCTAGCAAAATCTTCCCTCTGTCAGTATAAATCACGCAGCTAAGTCTTTCCTATTTCAGGATAAGACACCCAGTCAAATATTCCCTCTGTCAGGATAAATCACGCAGCTTAGTCTTCCTCCTGTCAGTTTTCAGTATAAATCACGCAGATAATCTTCCCTTTGTCAGTATAAAACACCCAGCTAAGGCTTCCCTCTGACAGGATAAAGCACCCAACTAAGTCCTCCCTCTGTCGGGTAAAATCACTAAGCTAAGTCTTCCCTCTGTCAGGATAAAACATTCAGCCAAATCTTCCCTCTCCCAGGATAAAACACCCAGCCAAATCTTCCCTTTGTCAGGATAAAATACCCAGCCAAATCTTCTCTCTGTCAGTATAAATCAAGCAGCTAAGTCTTCGCACTGTCAGTATAAAACTTCCCTTTGTCAGTATAAAACACCCAGCTAAGGCTTCCCTCTGACAGGATAAAGCACCCAACTAAGTCCTCCCTCTGTCGGGTAAAATCACTAAGCTAAGTCTTCCCTCTGTCAGGATAAAACATTCAGCCAAATCTTCCCTCTCCCAGGATAAAACACCCAGCCAAATCTTCCCTTTGTCAGGATAAAATACCCAGCCAAATCTTCTCTCTGTCAGTATAAATCAAGCAGCTAAGTCTTCGCACTGTCAGTATAAATCACCCAGCTAAATCTTCCCTCTGTCAGGATAAAACCCACAGCCAAATCTTCCCTGTTCCTGGATAAAAAACCTAGCCAAATCTTCCCTGTGTCAGGATAACATACCCAGCCAAATATTCCCTCTGTCAGTATAAATCACCCAGCTAAATCTTCCCTCTGTCAGGAAAACCACCCAGCTAAATCTTCCCTCTGTCAGGATAAAACAACCAGCCAAATCTTCCCTCTGTCAGGATAAATCACCGAGAAAAATCTTCCCCCTGTCAAAATAAATCACGCAGCTAATTTTTCCCTTTCTCAGGATAAAATATCTAGCCAAATCTTCCCTCTGTCAGGATAAAACACCTAGCCAAATCTTCCCTCTGTCAGGATAACTAACCCAGCCAAATATTCCCTCTGTCAGTATAAATCATGCAGCTATGTCTTCCGTTTGTCAGGATAAAATACCTAGCCAAATCTTCCATCTGTCAGGATAAAACACCTAGACAAATCTTCTTTTTGTCAGGATAACATACCCAGCCAAATATTCCCTCTGCCAGTATAAATCACGCAGCTAAGTCTTCCCTTGGTCAGGATAAAATACCTAGCCAAATCTTCCCTCTGTCAGTATAAATCACGCAGCTAGGTCTTTTCTCTGTCAGGATAAAATACCCAGCCAAATCTTCCCTTTGTCAGGATAAATCACGCAGCTAAGTCTTCACCCTGTTAGTTGTCAGTTTAAATCACGCAGCTAATCTTCCGTCTGTCAGGATAAAATACACAGCTATATCTTCCCTCTGTCGGTATAAATCACGCAGCAAAGTCTTCCCTCTGTCTGTATAAAACATCCATCTAAGTCTTCCCTCTGTCAGGATAAAACACGTGGCTAAGTCTTCCCTCTTTTAGTAGTCAGTATAAATCACCCAGCTAGGTCGTCCCTCTGTCTGTATAAAACACCCGGCTAAATCTTCCTTCTGTCAAGATAAAACACCCAGGTAAGTATAGCCTCTGTCAGAATAAATCACGCGGCTAAGTCTTCCCTCTGTCAGTATAAATTACCCAGCTAAATCTTCCCTCTGTCAGAATAAAACACCCAGCCAAATCTTCCCTCTGTCAGGAAACAACACCCAGCCAAATCTTCCCTCTGTCAGGAAAAAACACCCAGCCAAATCTTCCTATTGTCAGAATAAAATACCCAGCCAAATCTTCTCTCTGTCAGTATAAATCAAGCAGATAAGTCTTCCCTCTTTCAGTATAAATCACCTGGCCAAATCTTCCCTCTGTCAGAATAAAACACTTAGCCAAATCTTCCATCTGTCAGGATAAAACACCCAGCCAAACCTTCCCTTTGTCAAGATAAAATACCTAGCCAAACTTCCCTCTGTCCGTATAAATCAAGCAGCTAAGTCTTCCCTCTGTCAGTATAAATCACCCAGCCAAATCTTTCCTCTGTTAAGATAAAACACCCAGCAAAATCTTCCCTCTGGCAGGATAAAACACCCAGCCTAATCTTCCCTTTGTCAGGATAAAATACCCCAGCCATATCTTTCCTCTGTCAGTATAAATCACGAAGCTAAGTCTTCCCTCTGTCAGGATAAAACACCCAGCCAAATCTTCCTTCTGTCAGGAAAAAACACCAAGCCAAATCTTCCTTTTGTTAGGATAAAATACCAAGCCAAATTTTCCCTCTGTCAGTAGAAATCAAGCAGCTAAGTCTTCCCTCTGTCAGTATAAATCACCAAGCCAAATCTTCCCTCTGTCAGTATAAATCACGCAGCTAAGTGTACACTTTGCCAGGATAAAATACCTAGCAAAATCTTCCCTCTGTCAGTATAAATCACGCAGCTAAGTCTTTCCTATTTCAGGATAAAACACCCAGCCAAATCTTCCCTCTGTCAGGATAAATCACGCAGCTTAGTCTTCCTCCTGTCAGTTTTTAGTATAAATCACGCAGATAATCTTCCCTTTGTCAGTATAAAACACCCAGCTAAGGCTTCCCTCTGACAGGATAAAGCACCCAACTAAGTCCTCCCTCTGTCAGGATAAATCACTAAGCTAAGTCTTCCCTCTCTCAGGATAAAACACGAAGCCAAATCTTCCCTCTCTCAGGATAAAACACCCAGCCAAATCTTCCCTCTGTCAGGATAAAATACCCAGCCAAATCTTCTCTCTGTCAGTATAAATCAAGCAGCTAAGTCTTCGCACTGTCAGTATAAATCACCCAGCTAAATCTTCCCTCTGTCAGGATAAAACCCCCAGCCAAATCTTCCCTCTTCCTGGATAAAAAACCTAGCCAAATCTTCCCTGTGTCAGGATAACATACCCAGCCAAATATTCCCTCTGTCAGTATAAATCACCCAGCTAAATCTTCCCTCTGTCAGGAAAACCACCCAGCTAAATCTTCCCTCTGTCAGGATAAAACACCCAGCCAAATCTTCCCTCGGTCAGGATAAAACACGCAGCTTAGTCTTCCTCCTGTCAGTTTTTAGTATAAATCACGCAGATAATCTTCCCTTTGTCAGTATAAAACACCCAGCTAAGGCTTCCCTCTGACAGGATAAAGCACCCAACTAAGTCCTCCCTCTGTCAGGATAAATCACTAAGCTAAGTCTTCCCTCTCTCAGGATAAAACACGAAGCCAAATCTTCCCTCTCTCAGGATAAAACACCCAGCCAAATCTTCCCTCTGTCAGGATAAAATACCCAGCCAAATCTTCTCTCTGTCAGTATAAATCAAGCAGCTAAGTCTTCGCACTGTCAGTATAAATCACCCAGCTAAATCTTCCCTCTGTCAGGATAAAACCCCCAGCCAAATCTTCCCTCTTCCTGGATAAAAAACCTAGCCAAATCTTCCCTGTGTCAGGATAACATACCCAGCCAAATATTCCCTCTGTCAGTATAAATCACCCAGCTAAATCTTCCCTCTGTCAGGAAAACCACCCAGCTAAATCTTCCCTCTGTCAGGATAAAACAACCAGCCAAATCTTCCCTCTGTCAGGATAAAATACCCAGCCAAATCTTCTCTCTGTCAGTATAAATCAAGCAGCTAAGTCCTCGCACTGTCAGTATATATCACCCAGCTAAATCTTCCCTCTGTCAGGATAAAAACCCCAGCCAAATCTTCCCTCTGTCTGGATAAAACACCGAGCCAAATCTTCCCTCTGTCAGGATAACATACCCAGCCAAATATTCCCTCTGTCAGTATAAATCACCCAGCTAAATCTTCCCTTTGTCAGGAAAACCACCCAGCTAAATCTTCCCTCTGTCAGGATAAAATACCCAGCCAAATCTTCCCTCGGTCAGAATAAAAAACTCAGCCAAATCTTCCCTCTGTCAATATAAATCACGCAGCTAAGTCTTCCTTCTGTCTGTATAAAACACCCGGCTAAGTCTTCTCTCTGTCAGGATAAAACACGAAGCTAAATTTTTCCTCTGTCAGTTGTCAGTATAAATCACCAAGCTAAGTCTTCCCTCTGTCAGGATAAAACACCCAGCTAAGTCTAGCCTCTGTCAGGATAAATCACTTATCTCAGTCTTACTTCTGTCTGTATAAAACACCCGGCTAAGTCGTCCCTCTGTCAGGATAAAACACGTGGCTAAGTCTTCCCTCAGTCAGTTGGAAGTATTAATCACCCAGCTAAGTCTTCCTTCTGCCAGGATAAAACACCCAGCAAAGTCTTCTCTTTGCCAGGAGATAACACCAAGCTAAATCTTCACCGGAGTTGAATAATCAGGTCACATATCCCACGAGTATAAATAGCTCACTCATGTGATTCCGTAAATGTAGACCATTAAAGTATCAAAATGGAACTCGCTTCACGTAGTGGTTTAAATGAACTGATTTCAAACGGAGTTTCAGACTCCAATAACTCCCTGAAGGGGCAAATCTGATAAGGCAAAATTTAACTTTAGGGAAACCCTGTCTATAAAGATGCTGCTGTAGGTGGAGGAAGCAGTTAAAAGAAAGACCACGATTATCAAGTATTTCTCATCAGTTTCAGGTGAGCATTAGTTGAAACCTAAGGGCACATAAGATGTTCCTTGGCCTGTCAAAATACCATGTTCTTGTTTGATGTAGAGAGCTACTCTGCAGTGAGAAGTGCTATGGAGGACGGAATGGGACCACACTGCTTCATGTTTGTATATCCTTAGGGCCTGTATTTTTATTTACTTAAACTATATATATATATATAGTGATTTTTTTGTGCTTGAAATTCTCAACATATCTTATTGAAAATGTTTCTTAAATTTTAAAAACAAAACAACAAATATGTTTATAGTTAAATATAAACATAAAAAAGCTAAGATATGACTAAGAAGTGTCAATGAATGACGCCAAGTTTGTGGTTGAATGACCGCTCCTCCCAATAAGCTAGTCAATGAGGAGGTATGTTCAGCTTGGTGAGTGCTTGAGAAGAAATAATGTAGCTCTGAGTAAGCTCTTATAGTTTGTGGTTGAATGACCGCTCCTCATGATACGCTAGAGAATGATGAGGTATGTTCAGCTTGGTGAGTGCTTGAGAAGAAAGAATGTAGCTCTGAGTAAGCTCTTATAGTTTGTTGTTGAATGACCGCTCCTCATGATACGCTAGAGAATGAGGAGGTATGTTCAGCTTGGTGAGTGCTTGAGAAGAAAGAATGCAAGTATAGTCCATACACCATAGGAGTGTTGGTAGCTGACGGCTACCAATGGATGTTAGAGTGGTTAAAACAAATACACAACTAAAAATAAATTGGATTAAATAAATAAGCTATTACATTTGATAATTAAGGTTATATCCGCAACTAATTATTATATTCTTTACATTTAAAAATGAAACCTGGACACAGGAATCAAACCCGGGAACTTTGACTTAGTACGCCAATGCTCTTGCCACTGAGCTATCCAGGAGTTGTTCCCTCGTCCATCACAGACTCTGCCTTACAATATGAGTGAAGAACGACCTTGAGCATGAGACGACTCCTGGATAGCTCAGTGACTAGAGCGTTGGTATACTAAGACAAAGGTCCTGGGTTCACTGTTTACGTTTACTAGCTGTCAGTTACTACCACTCTTATGGCGAGTGGACTCTAGGAGGAATCTACTTCTCAACAAGCTCTTGCCGTATTTCTTTCCTTCTTTTGTAGATTTAGGTAATGAGAGGGACCCTGTACCAGCTTAAATGATTGCGTTTGCTCCTATAGTAGACTAAAGAGTAGACATAATCCTTTCTTGGAATACATGCTGTTGGATCTTAAACTATTAAATTAAAATATGCAATTTGTATTAAAATTAGCAAAATATGTGTTTTTGATTTCAAACCAAATATTTGTATTTATTACGATAGCTAAAAATAGAAAATCATTTTATTGAAAAATGTGTAAAAGTGTTTAAAATCACGCAATTTGTAAAGAAACATTCAAGGATATATATTTGAAAATATTTGATTGAATATAATAATCCTAGCCTTAGATATCATAAAAGCAGAACTTCTGGATAACTCAACAGCAAGATGAAACGGATGAAGGCAAGCAGTATTGGGTATATGCTGCTACGCAGAGGTTTACTGTCAAGCTTGTTTCAACAATGGCTATGATGGGGAACACTTTCAAAGTGATTTATCTAGGCCCCATCTAAATCAACCCTCGAGTTGTCACCTCCAGATGATCACCCCCACCCTCACCCTCTTTCCCTCACATTTCCTTCTTTTATGACAATATCCTCTGCTCTCATCTGAACCTTACCGGTATTGCCACAGTAGAAGATGTCAGCGCTCAAGTTTGTCTTTGAACTGTTCAAAGAGTCAACCTGGGATTTGGACGTCATGGAGACAACAGACATCCCAGAGGCTTCCTTAAAAAAATACACTTTTTTATGGTAGTTAAGAGAGTCTCTTTGGCCTTCCACCTTACAACAATGTGTTGAAAACCTCCTTAAAAACCTAGTTTTGATTTTTTGTTTCAACTTTTTAAATATCTTAGACCCACTATTTTTTGACCATCTTTCGTAAAAAAGGATACAACCTGTCATTAATTTGTTTCCAAACGATGTTGTGACCAATTCTATGATTTAATTATTCAATCAGTTCTTGTGTATTTCGAGAGCGATTAAGATTATTACCTAGAAATATAGACAGCCACTCATAGTAGGTGATGTGTTGGTACTCTGCTATGACGATCCTTCTAGCCTCCTGATACACTCTCTCATCGTCCCAGTGAGGGTTCAACTTACAAAGGACCCTTGCGACACGGTTATGTTCTCTGAGAAGAATGGTGTGAAGAACCGTCAACTGAGGATTCTGATTTACTCGTATGTCACCTATTCAAACCATTGAAACATAAGGCTCATAGTTTGATTCAATAAAACATTTTCAAACCACAAAACTTAATTTAAAAAACTAATAATAAAACACATAAAAAATGTTCTTGAATACAGGATCAAAAATTGTATTTGTGTTTAAAAAAAATAAGGCTGTGTTACCTCACGGCCTCAATTGGAAGGCATGTTTGTGTAAACATTTTATATTGTGAGTGGCGAATGACATAACGAATGTTACGAGGTTGATGTGATAATTCGATAGACAAATGAACTAGAGGAGCTGACCCAAAAGGTGGTGTCAACATTCTATCTGAAAACCAGGCCGGCGGCCCGGTTAAAAGGGGAGGTTTTGGAGCCCCTCATGGCTGACTACAGAAGACCGTAATCTAGGAGGTCCCGTTGCCTGCCACGGGGCCGCGTGGGCTAAGTCATCGGGTAAATCAAGTACCAGAGGCGGCTGCCGCTTGAGCCCAGGGAACCAGGTTCGACGACCGTGCAGGGACCGCCTAGCAGTCAGTCAGACCTCATAACACCTCGTTTAGTCACTCGCTTCTCTATATTCTCTGATTTCTTCATTTTAACTTCACTTTTAACATCACATTTGTAATAGCATAGTATTGATAATAAACCTTCTAAAAGCCAAGTCTAATGTCAAGCGCGAACCCACACAAGTAATTATATCCCCTCCCCTTTATCCTCGGCCAAGGACAGATCAACCAGGCCCACACATTTAACATACAGACACGGGGAGGGGGGAGGAGGTGTTACAGTTGCTGTCTTTCAAAATTGCAGCCATTGATTAAAGGAATGATTTTTAAAGGCTCTGTTGAAAATTGTAGCCCAATTATTCAGGTTAGCTCTTGAGTGTTAAATACTAGATAGGCTAACTATATTTTTTCATATGGGGGATAGCATTTGAAAGTCTGGTCAAGTTCGGGAAATTTTTGCTAACATTTCCCAAATATATTTATGCAGTAAAATAATCAATTTTATTGTCTGTTATTAGGATAAAAGTCATTCTAATTTTCGTAATACAACCAAATGCCTCAGGATAGCTTTTGAGGGTCAAACAAGTTCCAAAATGTACAATTTTTGTTTATCTTTGAACAGCTCTTACTATGGAACGGTAGGCCGGATTAGTATGAAATATCTCAGCGTCCCATTATGTGCTTTATGAATATAAAAATAACAAAGATAATTTTAAAAATATATTTTTTACACAAACTCACTTCACATAATATCAGGTTCAGCTCACTTTGGCTATTCATAAATATCTCAATATAAGGTTGAGTTTAATGGACAGTTTCATGGTTATAAATACATTAGCAATAACTATCTGATATAATTTTAGTTAGAGCGATGATTACCTGCGGAGTAACAAGCCTCGGAAGAATTCCTGACGTCACAGCGTGATGTCTTGTTCTGGACAGATGGTAGGTGTTGCTGGCCCTTATATCTACTTGCCTTGAGTCTTCCTCCATATAACGTTCTTAGAGAATCACTGGTGCTCTTGCTGGAACCATAGACTGGAGACAAATCCAAGTAGCTTGTCACCTCGTTTAGCTGAACATCAGAAAACATAGGCTGATCAATAGCGTGACACATGCTGAGGATGGAGTTTTAAAATAATAACGATTTTGATTTTATTTGATCGCTGTGTTAAATATTTAAAGATCTTCAGAGGAGGAGACAACGTATGGTTGGAAAAAGGAAATCTGTGGGGACTGGCTTTGATTGTTAAGAAGCACATTATGTACCCAGGGGATACAAGCTAGGATTAATAGGTGCAATTTAAGGCAATCTTTCTTTCCGTATAAATAATTATACCACGGTACCCATCCTAAATCACTGAAACAAGTAGATTATACAGAAACGAAACAAACATTATCTACTAATTTTTCTATATAAATTTATTTTATATTCGCATCCAATGTCCATTTCCTGTGTTTGCCCTTTGTGATAAGATGTAATTATTCCTTTTACATGTTTCTATCTAGGTATCCTATCATTTATTTCAAATTTCCCTTTTCTACCTTCTATGTTTTTGTGTCTTAGTTTAGGAAGTTGCTTTGCGCGTTTCACACTCCCGCCTGATGAGCTCCGATAGAATGAAACCTAGGTTGGGGGATTGGATGGTAACGATCGATTTTATTCAAGAGGCATCCATTACCTCATTATCCAGTGGCAGCAGTGTAAAGTGTGAACTATGTTCTTCTTTTCATTGTAACAATCATACTGTGTTCGTTCCCTTTTATAGGTTTCCATCCACCTTTTCTATACCTTCTTTCAAATATGACACAATACTAATACGTAACAAAACTTTCTGCTTCAAACTGTGTATCATAGATTATTTATCAAAGTACAGTGATTTGTCGAATAAGTAAGCCCCAACCAAAATCACCGTTAAGTCACGTACAAGTGATGTTCTCTATTGAGGTAGAACATTATCAACCAGCTCACCTGCTCAGCTGAAGACAACTTGCAATCTTGCCCCACTGTGGTCATGGATCGTACAAAGTTCATGCAGTGCTGAGAGAAAGCTGAGTAGAATCTGTCCTCCCTATATATGTATATGGGCATGCATGCCGGATGCAGAAGTTGGGCTGGAAGTATGCTTTCTCCGTCATCACTGCAGCACTGTATTCCCTCCGTTCCTGCAACAAGATGGATTCAATCTATTATGTAATGGTCTGGATCCAGGGCCTGTTGTCGGGGAGGGGGCACGAGTATTTTTCAAATAATTTTAAATACTCAATATTTTAACATATAATAATATTAATAATAATATTGATAGCTTATAAACATAATTTTAATTAATAGCTTTAATAATAAAAATAAATTATAAGGAAAAACATAATTTGACTAACAAATTTATAATTTTAATATAAAATAAAGAAAAAAGTCACTGTCACAATAAAAGTAATAAATATGTACATGGACCTAAAATATTTTATTATTAATAGATAAAATATGTATTTTAGTACAAATGATTGGCTATCACACTAAGTATGAGGGAGATGTTAGAGTCAGTCATTCTTTACAACATTAAGGTATTGCTTTCAATTTTTAGATTATTTTCTATGTGAGATGGGGGCGATTGCCCCATTGTCCACCCTTTCCTCCACCCCACTGGATCCGCCGCTGTCTGGCGATGGTTCATAAGAAAACGAGTCCAGTTACCTTCGCCCTCTCCCGAAATTGTTTGAACATTGCAGTCTTCGGAATTATATTCATAGGATAATTCATGAATTTGAATAATAATTTTCTAATAGTTAAAATAAAGGTTTTATTATGCATTATTATACACTCCAACAAAAAATTTAGACAAATGTATAGCTGGTTTAAAATGACTTCTTTATGCTAGCGGTAGTATTTTTATCAAAGAATTTGGATGGGTAAAATTAACATATACCCATCAATCAAAATATGGGTGGGTACAATGTACCCATGAATTCCCCTTTACCTGCGCCCTTTGTATTTGGGTGCAAAGTCTGTACTGGTACCTTTATGAATATTTTCGCTAAGTTTTAAATAATTTCACATTATATTGAAGACTTTAAGCACTCACTTATTTTCATTCAAATACACAGCTTGTTATTTTAACTATCTGTGAAAACAACAGTTTCTATATAAAACTAATCTTTGTTGAAATCACAAATTGAACAGATTATTTGATATGTATGGAACAAGACATGCAGCTTGTGTCACTGATAATTTGAATATGTATTACTACTGTAAGTTAGCCTAGGGAATAATGTTTAATTTACTAGTAATTATAACCTGATCATACATAGAATATAGTTAAAATATTTCTGGGGCACAATTTAACCAATATAATATAATCAAAATTTAAAAGTGTCCTTTAACATTTAAAGATTGCTTGGATGAAATAAAGTAATACATTATTTAATTTTTAATCAATGGCCAAATTGTAATTAGTTACTTCCTCTTCAGGTACAAAGTTTTAAAAATCACACTCAAATAGATAGAATTAATAAAAATCTAAGTTAATTAAAACAGAAACTATATTTCAAAATCTTAACTACTGTAAATAATCCTCCCTAATGTGGAAGTTGATTCCAGAGTACAGGTATAATAATTGTCTGCAAAACATTTGAAAATATTTGGGGAACACAGAATCTGTCTCAAATGTTAATTTTCTAATTCGCAAGCTGTCTAGAGAGTTGCGTTTCACACCAATCTTCTGAGACTTGACGCATTGCTTTGTATGGTTGACCTACCCTCAATTCTCACATGTCATGAATATGGTAAATAATTACCGACACCAAGTTGTGTGTTTTATGTCACATTTAAATTACTCATTTTAATTCTACTTCTACGCGATCAGGCCCAGGGAACCTCTCTTCCACTCGGTCCTGTCTCTTGCTCTTTGCCTCCACTCGGTCCTGTCTCTTGCTCTTTGCCTCCACTCAGTCCTGTCCCTTGCTCTTTGCCGCCACTCGGTTCTGTCTCTTGCTCTTTGCCCCCACTAGGTCCTGTCTTATTCTCTTTGCCTCCACTCGGTCCTGTCTCTTTCTCTTTGCCTCCACTAGGTCCTGTTTCTTGTTCTTTGCCACAACTCGGTTTTGTCTCTTGCTCTTTGCCTCCCCTCGGTCCTGTCTCTTGCTCTTTGCCTCCACTAGGTACTGTCTCTTGCTCTTTGCCTCCACTCGGTTCTGTTTCTTGCGCTTTACCTTCACTCGGTCCTCCCCTCACTCCACCTTTTCCTAGGTTTACCCAGTGGTCTCCTTCTACATGGAACAAAATACAGTAGCTTCACTTATGGGCGTTCATCAACGTGATATGCTCTGCCCGCAAGAGGCCTTTGCTTCTCATCAATCCCACTAAGTTCGTGCTGATATATATTTCTTCCAGCTCGTGAATGTACCGGGTCCGCCACTCTCCCGTGGTCGCGTTTTCTATCGGATCAAAGATCTTCCGTAGAACTTTCCTTTCGAAAACGAGGAGACCTGTTTACGGGCACTCCACGTCTTACTATTGTATAACACAACGGGCTCGATCAGCGTCTTGTACATTTGGAGTTTGAACAGTCTCGACAGGCTGCGCGACTTGAGCAATTGACTGAGGCTGTTGCAACTGCGGTTTCTGGCTTGGATCCTCGCTTTGATCTCTTCTAGCACGATGCATCCTCTGTGAAAATCACCCCCATGTATTTGAACTCACATACCCCTTTGTATGTTCGGTTCCCGACTGTCATTAGTTGGAATCACCTCCCTGCATTGACATGTCCCGGACTCAGCTGAAGGTATTTGGTCTTCTCTTCGCTAAGAAGAAGCCCGATCTTGCTCTCAGCTGCCTCCAGAGCCTCACTCATCCACATAGGATCTGATTTGGATCTTGCCTAAGGTTTGCACTTCCAATTTGGAACACGCCGAAATTCTCGCGGGGCGCTTCCCATACAATCTTCTCCAGCACGATATTGAACAGCACTGGCGACAGACCATCTCCTTGCCTCAGCCCCGTAACGATGTCGAAGCTCTTGGTTTGACAATTCTCGATTTATACCTTGCCATTCGTCTCACTCAGATAGACTCTCAGCAGGCTTACGAGTTTCTTGGGTACTCCGAACTCGATCAGGCAATTAAACGGGCTCTCCCGGTGAATACAGTCGTATTCCTTCTTGAATTCCACGAAAAGTACATGCAGGTCTTTGTAATGCTCCAACCTCTTCTTGGTGAGCTGACGCAGCACGTATATGTGATCCACTATGGAGCAGCCCTTCCAAAATCCACAATACTATTCGCCGATCACTAATTCCGCTATGGGCTGGATTCTGTAGAGGAGACATTGAGGAAGCTGTTGAGGTACTCTTTCCATCCCGCACGTTCTTTGGTCAGGACTCTACCATTGTTGTCCTTGATGAACTTATGTTGGCTCTGGTAACCCTTCTTGAAGAATATGATATCTAGATGTGCGTAAATCCCCACTAAAACAAATATAATAGCTTTGGCCATTTGAAACTTTCAGTACATTTCCCTGGTCTTGTTTCCCGAAAAATCTTCTTCCTCCTCAATTATGTCCTTGGCATACTTCCTCTTGGCTCTCCTGAGGGTCACTTGGGTTGTTCTGCATAGTTATCAAACTGCGCCTTCCCCTGTGTGAAATAGGTTCCTCACAGCCATTTCTCTTTGGCTTATTTCCTCTCTATCAACGTCTCCACTCATCCATTCCCAATCCTTCTTGCCCACAATCCGTCCCGTCTCCCAGTTACGTTTTGAGCTCTCCCTTCCCGCGTTCTGTTCCTCCACTGCTTCAAATTGGTTGGTGAGTTTTAATTGGATTCAGGGTGGAATGCAAGAACGCTAGTGAAAGTTTAGTGGACCGATATTATGGTCCCGAGCACACTATAACTTCACCTTTTAACCTACGATGACGCAAGCAAACCCACGCTAGTGTTCACTACGCATCCACTTAGTCAAGTTCTTGCATACGACCCTCATACTTCTTGGAGGCATCTTTGAGATTTTTGACATTGTACTGCATTATTTTCTTGGTATTTTACCTGGATGGCTCTCGATTACACTTGTAGCCGGCCTTTGACTAGAAAGTGGTCATTTCCAAACTCTGCACCTCATTGTCTTCACATTTATTTTCCAGCTCTTCGTTATTATTTCGATGGCAATGTGACCTATTTGTTTCATTGTCCTCCCACCTGGTGAAACCAAAGTCCCTTTATATATGTTCCTGCCCGGTAAGTTGGTGCTGCACATTCCTTTCGACACCGCGAAAATGATGAACCTGACTCCATTGTCATTGCTCAGTTCATGTAGGCCGTGTCTAAAGATTGTTGTTGGGAATATCTGTTCTTTCCCAACTTTGGCGTTCATGTCACCAACTAGGACCTCACGGTTTCTATTCGGGAGGGCATCCACAACAGCTTCCAGCGACACGTAGAGTTCGTCCTTCACTATCTTCCACGGGTCCATGGTAGTTCACAAATGGCACCTTACATTCTTCGTAGCTATGATTAGCACCGATATTCTGGAATAGACTTAATAAAACTCCGAGACGTTAGTTGCCAGAATCCTTCTCACACAAAAACCCGTACTGAGAGTGTGTCCCCGATCACGGTTTACATAAAAAAATTATTGAGATATCGACATCGATTGTGCCTGTATCCTACCAGAGAACTTCTTGCAGTGCCACTAAATCTATTTTGTATCTTTCGATTTCCTTGACTAGACTGATTGCAACACCCATTTTGTATGAACTACGAATGTTCCATATTCCAAACCGTACACCGAATTTCCATGGTAATGGCCATTGCTCCCCAGGGTTCATTTAATGCAGCCAAACAGCCATTAATTTACAAATACTCGCCCCTAGTCTGACATTTAAAGAAATCATAATATTAACCCTCAAGCCCATTGCCCACGATGCTCGACGCCCTTATATTGAATGTTTCATGAATGATCTATATTACAGTAAATAATTGGGAATATGATTACTCTTAATGTGATTTTTACTTTATCACTCCTTCGGAGAGAGAAAATATTGTGATCGTAACAAAAACAAAAAACCTAGCTCGAGATTTTAATGGATGTCGATGTTTCATGAACCCCTGAATTCGAAAAAGTTGTTTTTTTCAGTAAGCTTGTATCTGTCTATCTGACTGTTAGTGGGTCTAGATTTAAAGAAATTTTACCAATCAAGCTTACATTTGGTAGTCTCCCTATCTAGTGTTTTAATAAGGTTCACCAGAGGTGTTTTTGTAATTATCTATCTAAATTAAGGCTAATTTACATAAGGGTGAAAAAACTATTTACTCAAATTGACTTGAACGATTTTGATTAAAATTCTTATCAAGATCCTGTTTAACATTTGGCTGTAAACCAAATGGCGCATCTCATTTTCCCATAAAAATTACATTGGCGGTAGTTTACATAGGCGGAAATTAATTCAGGGGTAATTTACATGGACGAAAATTCTCTTTTAATCAAATCTTCACAACTATTTACGATACGTAATCAAAAGTTAAAATTAAATAACTTTTATTTGAAATACTCTTTTATAAAATAAATATTTTTCGAAATATAGGCAAATATATTTGCTAAAATAGAGATTTTTGGAAATGCAGAATTAATTGTTATGCTCTTTAGAGGAGCTGATATTTTCCTCCTTTCTCATTGTTTCTGTAACAGTGTATATCATCTCATATATGCTATTTGGTCGAATATGATTCTATTTTTTCCATTATGTATGGGCAACAATTTATTTTATTTCGTTTAACATATCTTAGCGGGTTTTAAGTGAATGTCTTTTAATATAATATGGCAAAAAAATCTGTGCGGTGCACCGTTTCACTTATTTAATTACAACTATTTTCCATTCTTCATATTTTTAGACAATAAAAATAATGTATTCATAATAATTAGTGGATCAAACTACTTACCTATTTGAACCATAGGCACCAGCGCGAGATCGTGTGACGCCATTTGTCCCCACAGCATTGCAACCAACGTCCACTCCTGGTTCTCATAATCTCTGTCTGGGAAGAAAGTTCTACTCAGCAGACGAGCATTGGGTAGTGGCGCGCCCGATACTGACATCGGGAAAGAGTGTAGACCTGGCAACATTGGACATAAAGCTATGGCATTGTATGATAGTGGCTTTGTTGCAGACAGTGGGGAATGATGTAGACCTAGCAACAATGGACACAAAGCTATGGCATTGTATGATAGTGGCTTTGTTGCAGACAGTGGGGAATGATGTAGACCTGGCAACAAAGGACACAAAGCTATGGCATTGTATGATAGTGGCTTTGTTGCAGACAGTGGGGAATGATGTAGACCTGG